>JAQZBX010013289.1:0-40048 GCA_029593785.1 Cabassous unicinctus | reverse complement strand
AGAAAAAAAAAAGAAAAAAAGGAAAAAAATAAAGGTATGAGGGGCCCAGGCAGCCAAATCCACAGAAGTTAAACCACTCTCCACCTTCTGTCAGAGCCCTCCCTCCCTCAGATTATGTTCCCACAAGCCAGCAGGCAGTGGGAGTCGTGGATGTAGGATCCGCGGCTCCAGCCAGCCATTTTCTGTGCGGGCGGTGCTCAGCCCTCCGTGTTGACCACCAAAGGCAGGCCCAGAACTCACGAATCTCCACCGATCACTCCACACCGTGGATCCGCCAGCTGCTAGACGACCAAAGCCTCCCACTCCGCGTGCCCACAGCACCGACCCTCGGGCAGGACTGCATCCACAGTCCGCTGTCCCCGGAGATCTAAACCGTGAGCAACCACCTAGATCAATGCCAACTTCTCTTCCTCCTGCAATAACATATTGATAAAATGGCAAGCAAAGCATGTCAATCAGGTTATAAAACATGTCAATTATATTATATAACATACTATGTTATTGTTCCTCAACTGTCCTCAATCCCAGGATTATTTAGAGAACAGTTTCTACAAGCTAATTTTAACAGCTACCTTGGACACAGGGCCAAGGATGTGTGGAGACAGGGGCTGCCTCATTGGTGCCAGCAGGGCCAAATCCATCACCCAAATTTGACCATCCTCACACTCCACCCCTGAGGGTGATGGCTCTGGAAATAGCAGGGGTACACTGCAGCCATATGCCACAACAACAATATACACAGCAACAAAGAGACAGTATACCTTCCATCCCAATGAGGGTACTCCTTATTCCCCATTTTCAGGTTCCTAGGGAGTTCCACCAGTCCCCTACTGGGTCAGCTTGTAAGTGTTAGATTTGTTGGACCTCAAAGTTCATGTCCTTCAAAGTGGCCTGTATGGATTATTTGTAATCAAGAATGTACACACAACATTCAGTATGTATCAAGGCACATGTGCCCCCTTGGCTGCAGTAAGTAAAGCTAGAGCCATGTGGTTTTGTAACACAATGCAGTGGATTTGATCAGTTTCCTCTGTTAACTGGGCAATCACATACTCAGAAACATTTAAAGCTTGCATGGTGTGCCACACTAAGTCTTCTACATCTAATTCTACTTAAATGACTGCACTTCCAGGACTAATTATAGCTAATGGGCAAAACCACCATGGGGCTCACCAGGTTCTGTGCCATCTGTGGTATACAGTATCCCAGTTCTGGGGTAATGGGCAGGGTGGATAAGATCCACTCCACTATCAAGGGGCATCCCGATGTACATTGCCCTGTCAAATAGGCAGGAAGAAATGGCCACCTCTGTTTTCCACAAACCCATAAATATCCCTTGGGCAGCTGGTCCATGGGTTTTGTACCTGTATATGGTAGACAATTCCACCAATGTGAGCCACCTGTAACATTCTGAGTAACATTACACATATGTATGGGGATTTCCCCAGCTAGTCTGTGGGGGTTGCCCTTTTGTTCAATAAATTTAAGTGTGATGCATGCAACTCTACATGTTCAGCAGGAAGCCAGCCCCATCCATTAAATAAGACATAGCCAAACCATGGCTGGGTGAGTCCATGTCTTGGTGCAACAAGCATTCTATGTAGTGATGGATGCCTTTCACTCCAGGTTAGCTGTCTCCAGCCAGATCCAATTGTCCCAGGTGGCAGGGGCAATGCTCCATGTGCGGCCTCCCACTGAGTTCCATACACACCCAACAATGAGACTTGTACACTTGAGCATAGGTAAGGCCCCAAGCAAGCAAACTGTTGGCATATATCCTAAGGTTGATAAGACAAATGAGAAAGAATGACTAAAATGGGTAACTCATGTCCATCTAAGAGGACACAACCTAATTGCTCATCCTGCAACAGCAATGTTCTGCTCTGTGGTGTACAGCCAGGCTGAGTATACCACACATGGGAGCCATCCACTGAGGGCTGTGGTATCACATCCTTGACCTGCATCAAAATGGGGGAACTCATTACAGGCCAGAGAGCCAATATAAATGTCCCTTTCAAAATTGTTTCTGTTGTTGATGGTACCATCACTTCTACCTGCACGGGCCTAACATTGGTTATCCAAGATGTGATTGAAAATTTCCTTTGTAATCCTGTTCCCCAGGGGGCAATAAGAGTGAGCCACCTTTCATGGGGTGCATTCAAGGTCCAAGGCCATACCACGGTTTTAGTTTTTCCACCATGGAGCATAGTCACAGCCAGTAACAGAATTTGTCCCTGTGGCCCCATTTTGGGCTTCAGTAAGGGGTCTTTTTTTGTAATTTGCAACTTTATTGGAGCTGCTGCTCTATGCAATAGGGATTCTATGAACATTACTCCACCCTATCAGGGGTGTTCATTTAATTGTTGGACCACGGTCCACAGTCTCTCATGCCATTTGCACAGGGATGGTGGTCTGGCACATTTTCCTATACTCCAGTTTTTAATAATCCATTGTATCTCTCAATCATACCTGCTGCTAGGGGATTATAGGGGACATGAAAGGTCTATTGAAGCCCCTGTTGATGGGCCCATAGTTGTACATGTTGGCTGCAAAAGTGGGTATCCCGATCACTTTCAATTACCATGGGACAGTCATATAGGGCACACAATTGCTGTAAAGCATGAATCATGCTGATATGCATTGCTTGGGCAGTGGGGTAGACAAATAACAAACCAGTGGCAGTATCTACAGCTGTGATTATATATCAACACTGCCTGCTCAAGGGCAGTGGCCTTACATAATCCACCTGCCACCAAGTCAGGGAAACTTGGCCACACTCAATCTGTCCCATGGTATGAGGCAAAGGCTGTTCACACATGAGAGAGCATTTTGGGCATCCTCCACATGCCTCCCATAGGTCTTTCATTCCTAACTCTAAGCAACATGAATGGGTGGCTTTTGACATAGTGGGGATTCCTGCATGCATCAATTTATGATGCAACCATGTGGAAATGTTCTGCACAGTTTTTACCTTCAGGGTTAATTTTGTTAACTGATCTGCCTCATCATTTCCAGGCCAGGCCAGTGGCAGTGAGTGTCCACATAGTATATCACAACCTTTTTGAAAACCCCCATTCTCAGAGGTCTTCCCACATATAGGTCTATGGGCCATGAGCCAATCCATTTGTTTCCACTCTGGTAACCACACTGTAAGGCCTTTAAAAATGGCCCAACTATCATTACAAAGAGTTAAAGTTCTTTCTTCCTTTCCTACAATGAGCCACACAGCCCACAACTCAGCTGATTGGCTACTTTGACCAAAGCCCATTTCATACCCTACGGTGTCAGTTTTAGGTTGGACAGCTACAGTCATCCACTGAGCAGACTGGCCTTGACTGGTCCCACCTATATACCATGAAGACTCTGGGACTGTCCCTTCCACAGCCTTAAAAGGGGATTGGGCATCCTGGATAGGGGTTACTTCTGCTTTGGGACTCAATGTTCCTGCATATGTTAGAGGTCCTAAAATCTGTTGCAGTTTTAAAGGACTGAAAGCAAATGTATTTCACTGCTCTAAATACATACCCCAGTTAGCAAGGGTTTACTGTTTGAGCCACTCCACTACAAGACCAGGCTATCCAGTTTTGTACCCAACCTTTGATGGGGTAGGTGGTGAATATTTTCACCAGGGCCTCTCAAGTTATAATTTCAGTACTCTGGGCCATGGTACATATAGTGGCTAATTGCTTTTCTATCAAACTATAACATTTTTCTGTTTGTTTCCACAGATGGCTCCAAAATCCAATCAGCTGATGGAGTCATTCTGTACATTGCCACAGACCCCAACCATACCCTTCTTCTGTGATATGTGCATCTAATTCAAATGGTCGACCAGGGTCCTCCACCAGGAGAGCCTGGGCTTGTTTAATGGCCCAATTGGTGGCCTCAAATGCCATCTCTGCTTCATCCATCCAGTCCCAGGTGGCCCCCTTTTGGGTAATTTATACATAGGCTTCAAAATCTGGGCCAACTGTAGCACAAAGACTCACCAATACCACAAGAGACCCAAGAAAACCTGTAGGTGTTTCACCATAGTGGGGTGGGGAAAGTCTTGTATTTTATTAATAATGGCTTCTGGGATTAATTTCATCTTACCCGACCAAACAATACCCAAAAATTTGATAGATAAGCCAGGCCCTTGCAACTTTTCCTGATTTATTGCCCATCCTTGCTCCTGAAGATAAGTAATCAATGTGGGCACTGCCACTTCCAAATCTGCAAGAGAATGAGAGGTTAACATAACATCATCAATATAATGAAACAATTGTATTGGTCCCGAGTGCTTCCATTGCTCTAAGTCTTTAGCTACTAAGCTATTAAAAATGGTGGGGCTAGGAACATATCCCATTGGCAAAATGGTAAAAGTCTATTGATGTTCTTCCCTGTGAATTCAAACTGGTCCTGTGTGGTGTCAGCAATAGGGGTGGAAAAGAATGAATTTGCCAGGTCAAAAACAAAATGATATATCCCCAAAGTAAGAGTCGATATGTCCATGAGATCCAAAATAGAGGGCACAGCCACATGGAGGAGAGGAACCATCTTGTTCAACTCTTCATAATCAACAGTCATACATAAATTCCCATCTGGCTTGTGCACAGATCATTCTGGAACATTAAAAGGGCTGTGTGTTTCCTGGAGGATATGAATTTTAGCTAATTCCTTAATAGTAGCAGTAATTTCATTGTGACCACCTGGTAATCTATACTGCTTTATTGTAACAGTCCTGTGAGGCTCTGGCAAGGTCACAGGTGGATTAATAGCATGTTGCTGCACTATGGACTTAACCGCTTGTACACACAAATGGAACTCTTCAATAGTAGTTTGCAAGGTAACATTGCACAGCACATCTATGCCAAGTATATTCTCTGGAATGGAGGAGATGCACTCTGAAAACTCCCGGGGGGTAGGCAAATGATTCCCAAGATCACCTTGGCCCAGAAAACCCATAAAGACCCATGACCCATTTTTCCATATCCATCTACATAACATTAGGTGCCCATGAATTTTTCAGGCTGTCCATATAGGAGCATGCATTCAGCTCCTGAGTCCACTAGGGCAAGAACTTGCTGAACATTTTTTGGGGTCCAATGGATGGCTAGTTCCACAAAGGGTCTCCAGTCTTTTAAAGGGTTCCCATCTTGGATGCCTTGGCCTTCATCCTATGTAAAGGTAAATGCCAACTCAAGGATCCCTCCAGAGTATTTTCCAAATAATCACTCAATTGAGTGACTGCCCATATCTGTTTTTTCCTCTGCACATTGTGCTGCATTGTCTCTAACTGGCATCACAGATCCAACAGGACTGTATTAAGCTTCCTATCTATCTTTGTCCAGTCTACTCCAGCAGCCAACAAATCATTCCAAATCTGCATGTGTGTCACCTTAAATGGGTCCCTTTGAGAGTTCTGTCCTTTTGGTTTTGTCACCTGGGTGTGAAACTATCCCTTTCTTCAGTAGACACAGGACGAGTTTACCAATGCAAATTTTCTTCCTCACATAAGCTGGCCATCATGGCTGTTACTTCATACACTGGTTGACCAACATATGGGGTGAGAATTGCCATTAGGGAACCAAACACTGGGGATGTGGCATGCTGCACTAAAAGATCTCTCATTTGGTTTGTAAACCATTCTGCGTCTGGTCCTTGATTACCAGTATTAAACATGGCATTATGCATGCCCATCTCATGGACTACATGCACTAAGTTGGCATAGGTTGCCCATTGACTCACTGCATCCAGTAACTCATGGCGATCCTGCCACACAATGCAGATCACAATCTGCAGCCATTCCATCAGGGGATAGTTAGGATTTTCCCCAGCATGCTGTTGGGCATTCAACAGTCACTGTCTTAATAGTGGATGGCTTGTTAGAGATGCCAGTTTCTCAATCTCTCTTCCAGAACACTAAATGTCATCCACCCACAGCATCCCACAGATGAAGCAACCACGCAGTGACAGGTTCTCTTGCTTCTGCTGAAATTACCATCACAATTCAACCAGTTCTGCCTGCATATAGGGATGGTACATGGTGTGCTGGACTACATGGGGCTGCCCCACAGGAGCCCCATCCCTGCCCCATTTCCTGGTCATGCTACATCTTCTGAGTAACAACTGGATAGGCTTGCTTTATAGCCCCTCCCTCAACTTCATCCTCAGCACTACTATCAGCTCATCCTGGTGCTCTTTCTGCTACTCCAGGTGCAGTATTTGACCACATAACTGTTCCATCTCCCACAATTGGCTCTCTTGCTTAGCATTTCCTGTGTAATATCCCAAAGCAAGGACAGGGACACCCATCCTACCCAAGCAGCTGCTGCATGCACTTTCATATCCCCCAACAGAGGCTCAGCTGCCGCAGAACACATACTAAAGCAGCTGATGTGTTATCTGGAATCTCTGCAGGACAAGCACACCAGTGGGACAGCCACTGTGCCACCTTGGCCCACATACAGGTGGGAAGCCCCCCAGTGGCCATACCTCCTCCTCAGCAGGTGTGATAGATATGCAAGGTGAATCTTTTTCTTGCCAACTATGCCAATTGTTAACCACATCCAAGAAAGGGACTCATGAGGGGGTTAAGAGAAAAAACATGCAAGGAGGAGAAGTATAACTGTCCATACCACACAGCAGGAAGCAACCATGTGGCAGACAATCTGCAGCCTTTGGGCTAACCTGTTGGTTTTCATTATCTTATTTTTGGCATGCAATAACATATTGATACAATGGTAAGCATAACATGTCAATCAGGTAATATAACATGTCAATTAGATTATATAAAAAACTATGTTATTGTTGCTAAACTGTCCTCAACCCCAGGATTGTTTAGAGAACAGTTGTTATAAGCTTGGTTTATTGGCTACTTTTGGACACAGGCCCAAGTATGTGTGGAGACAGGGGCTGCCTCATTGGCACCAACAGCCAGCTGCCTGCAGCTGCCTAAGGCCAAGGCCCTCATCTGAATTTGACCATCCTCACAGTTGGCTTTTATAAAGGGTGTTTGGAGTAGAAGAACACAGTTACCAGGCCACAAAACATAAGTTACTTTCCTCACCAGTTTATTGCCACATTTTGGAGCAAGATGACTACAGATGTTTGCAAGGGTGAGGCTTTCTAGGTTCCTCTCTTCCAGGGGCTTGTTTCTTTCTAGGCTCTGCTCCTCTGCTAACTCCACAAGGTCAGTTGTAAACTATGAGGCTCTCTAGGCTTTGCCTCTCTCCACAAGGCCAGTTGTAAGCTATCAGGTTAATGGCTCATCTTTTTTCCTGATGCCTTCTTTCCTTCCTCATGAACAAGCTCCTCTGTGTGCTTACTTCCCGGGGCTCCAGCTCAAAGCTCAGTATCAGAACTCCAACATCAAAACTGCAACTAACTCCTCTCTTCTGCTAAGTAGTTTTATCGGTGAGTCCCCACCCACCAAGGGGGTGGAGCCTCAATGTCCTACTGATGTGGGCCAATCAAAGCCCTAATCATAATTTAATCACACACAGGTATGGACCAGTTTACAAACATAATCCAATAACTATTTTTGGACTTCATGAACCATATGAAACTGCTACACTCCACCCTCTGAATTCCAAAAAGAAATTACAATATTCAAAAAAAACTTAAGTTAGTAACAATGCTAGGTACAAAATCATATCGCAGTCAGTTTAAAGAAATGCAGTTTGTCTTGGTGCAAAGTCCCATCTGCTGTAGACTTAGAAGCTTAGAAAAACATTTATCTGTTTCTAATACACAAATGGACAATAGATAAAAATTTTCATTATCATAAGGAGAAATTGGGAGACAAACATGACTCAGGTCCTCACAGTTCAGTAAACCTGCAGGACTTCATTAGATGTCAAAGACTGGGAGTTATTCTTAAGATGATGGCTTCTTCTCCTTGGGGCCACATGGGGACCCACCTTTTCCACAGGCTTGCCCAACAGCCATTTTCTTGCCTCCACCCTCATCAAGAACCTGGGTGTTGACTAAGCTCCAGACCTCACCCTCCAAGAGCATTGGGTTGATTACCATACCTTACCCAATCTTTGGCTTAGAGTCTTAACTCCCCTAGTACAGTGACATGAAGACAACATTCTAGTAACCTTTGACATCCAGTCTCAACTCTCTCAGAGCAATGAGTTGACTACCTGGCTTTCCCTAATCCATGGGAGACATGTCCGCCCCTCTCAGAACTATGGGGTGCTGACCTTAACTGCCCTAATCCTTGAGGAATGTGCTCCACCCTCTCTGTACCCTGGGGTAGCAAAACTCTCTCAGAACATTGGGCAGGAACATGCACCTTCTTCAACTGCCAGAGCAAATTCACCCTCTCTATACACATGGGTGTGGTTCTTCTCTTGGCCCAAGGCAATGTGTTAATTCCTGATCTCAGCTTCCATGGTTTTCCTCTTGAAGTCATTTCCCCTTCAATCTCTCCCTTCCATATCCCTTTTAGTCCAAGCTGAGAGTTGTTTTGTTCATATAACTCAAAAAGCTTGCTGGTTTAGCATGCAAGAAGCAGGAGTCCAAGACATCAAATAGTGAGACATTCCACAAGTCTTTCCTAGATAATTAAATCTTCAATCCTGATTTACAAGTTCCAAGTAGAGTTAAGTCCTCAAATGGGGCACTTTTGTCTGGGAGCTCGATTTCCAGAGGCTTGGAATTTCCAGAATCAGTTGCTGTTTTCTTTGTGCCCAATAATTCATTGCTCAATGTATTTATCTCATGTAGCATTTTGCTACAAGCTGCAAGGAGAAGCCAAGCCATATTCTCTGAGTTTAGTTTGGAAAGTTCTTCAGCTAAATGCCCAGGCTTACCTTTTTCAAATTCTGCCTTCCATAAAATATCAGGAGTCAATCTTGCTAAGTTCTCTGCAACTTTAAAACAGGGATCACTTTTCCTCCAGTTTCCAATAAAAGTTTCATCATTTATTTCTAAGGCATCACAAAACATCTCTTCAGTGTCTATATTGCTATCAAGAGTCTGTTCAAAGCATTCTAGGCCTTTTCCATCAAGCATTTTGCAATTCCTCCAAAAAAATGCCCCTTACTCATTTATAAAACCATCCAAGCATTTTGGTAATTGCAAAAGCACTACCCACTCCTGGTACCAAATCCTGTATTAGTCAGCCAAAGGCATGCTGATACAAAATACCAGAAATAGATTAGCTTTTATTAAGGGTATTTATTTGAGGTAGAAGAATACAGTTACCAGGCCATAAAGCATAAGTTACTTCCCTCACCAAAGTTTATTGCCACGTGTTGGAGCAAGATGGCTGCCAATGTCTGAGAGGCTTCAGGCTTCCTGGGTTCCTCCCATCCTGGCGTTTGCTTCTTTCTGGGCTCAGCTCCTCTGCTATCTCCACAAAGTCAGCTGTAGACTATGAGGCTCTCTAGGCTTTGTCTCTCTCCACCAGGCTCATCTCTTTTCCTGGGGTCCTCTCTCCTTCCTCATGACCAAAATCCTCTGAGTGCTTACTCCCTGGAACTCCAGCTCAAAGCTCAGTATCAGAATCCCAACATCAAAACTCCAACTAGCTCCTCTGTTCTGTCATGTAGTTTTATATGTGAGTCCCTGCCCACCAAGGGAATGGAGACTCAATATCCTACTGACATGGCCCAATCAGAGTCCTAATCATAATTTAATCATGCCCAGGTTCAAACCAGTTTACAAACATAATCTAATATTTATTTTTGGAATTCATAAACCAGATAAAACTGCTCCAACTGGTTAATATTAACACACACAAATAGATTCAAAAAATTACTTAAGGAAATCACCATTGGCTGAAAATCCTCAAAAGTGTAAACACCAAGGTAAGGAATATAGAAACAAAAAGGAAAGCAATTTTGAACAATTTTCAGTGGCAAAGCATATGGTAAAATGAAAAACCAAGAAATGTTAATACCTATTAAGAAGGAAACAATAAAATAGATTTTATTTTGACATGAGCTTGATATTTTAAAAAATAATTTACAGATCACAGATACAGATGCTCCAAAAAATCTTCCTCTCTTTTCTTGTTTTAGAACACCTCTTGGTGCCCCTGATATCACAGATATGACAGTCTTGTGAATACCAGACTTAGAGAGTTGTGGGGGCCACCGCAACATAGTTGGTGAACAGAAAGTCACATTTTTCCATTATAATTTTTTTTTAATCTCTCAAAATATTTAAATGCTCATTTTGGATAAACAATCAAGTCTTCATCCAATTTTCTCATATATAGCATACTGTACTCACTTTAAAAATATGCTTTCTTCTGCTTTCTCATATGGTTATAAATATATATATTTTTCCATCTTTCAAAATGCAGCTCTTGATATTTTTACCCTATGTATTTTTACATGTACATATGTTTTAATTGCTCATTTTAGGAAAACACAAAACCCACAGTAATTCAAATTTCCATAACTAGAAAATTGTTTATAATACAAAAAGCCATCATCAAAATACATTTTTCACTGGGAAAAATAAATAAAAGAGACAAGTGGATTTACACAAATTAAGAAAAAAATTAACCTGGGAATGTTTCAGTGTGGTTCTTGAGTCCATATTAAGCATATTTGGTCTTATTCTCCCATAGTTTCCATCTTCTGAGTATTTTTTAAATACTTTCAATTGAGATTCTTGGATCCCCACATTTGTTTTTCATTCCACATCATCTTCCACCAAGCTCTGAACTTGAAGGATTGTCAGGAGTTTAGTCAGAAGCACCTGGAACACCGGTGGTGGAAGTTTTTGGTAAAACTTGCCATCACATCTGTGCTTGTTCACACAGGGCAGTGGCATTAGTCAAATTTTCCATGGCCTTCTCCTATTCACCTGGGGCTAGGAACTCCTTCACTGAACTGTATTTATTCAAGGAAGTATTTCTGAACTCCTTCAGTACATTTCAGATTGGATAACTTGGAAAGACTGGCTCTCTGCTTGGCAAGTTTTTGTTTCTTTCTTCACTCTCAGAGCTCTTTTTAAAAATGGGTTCTCTCTGTACCTTGCAGTCAAATTAAATACAGTACCCCATGCAGAGGGCCACATAAATACTGGTGGTGAGTCCTCTTTTCCAGTTTGCCATTTCCCTTTGGTTGCCTAGTGTATAGGGCAGAACTGATGAGCAAAGGAGCCATTGGCCACCAACCCTCTGGTTATGAAGTTGTTTTTAATTGTTATTATTTTTTATTTTCTGTATGTGCATTAGGGAGACACCAAATTATGTGGCTTCATGACAAATGGAAAAAGGTTAAAAATGAAGATACAGATTTAGAGATACATCAGTTCCCTGTCTTTTCATAGAATGCACAAGAGGTGCAGAAGTGAACAATTGAGGAGTGTAAGGGTTGAGACTTGGGCAGCAGCCTGTGAGGGTTAAACTGTGAAGGCTAAGGCCTGGGAAGTGGTCCAACTGTTGAATTAGCTATTAGTTTACAAAGTCCTTGACTCAGAGTACATATACTCCCTAGGAATAGCAAAAATGATTTTGGGAAGTTGTATGTTGTGTTTTCTCTGTGTAATATTTGAGTAATAACAATGATGTATAAATAACCCTTCAAATAAAGAATGGCCATGCTTGCTTGCCTGTTTGTCTGGAGCAGATGGCAGCTGGGCCAGTATGGACAATCTTCTCTCTCCACCTAGAGTTTTTTTCTGCCTACCATCCTCGTGGGCTCCTGAGGTGGATGGATGCAGTGGACAAGGAGGCTCTTTTTTCTCTAGGTATCTGTTTGCCTAGCAACTCAGAATGGTGAGGAAACAGGAAGATGGATTAAACAAAATTAGAAATCAGGTAGTCATGACTGCTGTGTGATATGGCTTTCTATTCCTTTTGAATATCTCCAAATAAAATGTGAAATGAAGAAAATTTATCTTTTGTTCTTTTAATGAGAAAATGCAAAACTCAGTAGCCTCTTAACATGGACACTGGACACTGAAATGTTTATTTAATCTTAGCGATACATATCTATTGGGAATCAGAAGATACAGCAGTCCTTGGATCTGAAACAGAACAGGATCACTCTTGATAACAGTTCATACATCAGAAAGCAAATGTGGCGATATGGGGTTTGGGGAGGGGAGGGGCCTGGGGCATGGACAAGGTGAAGGCAGGAATGACCAGTCGCAGGCCCCAGGTTAGACCATATCCCCAGAACCTAACCTGGCCTCAACTCCCTCTTTAGGAACCATCCCTGTTTATATCAGATAGTGTTTATAAATCATGCCTCTGTGAGCATGGGTGCAACTCAATACTGACCTTCCTGAAGAACTGACAACGTGTCTTCCACATGGATGACAAAGGCCTTTGTCATTTTACAATCCCACCAGCACTGAATGAGTGTTCCTCTGCCTTTCTCCACCTCTTCTCCACACTTCTCCTGGTATGTGGGACATGCAGGCATCCCATATATGTGGCAACAGGTTCAATACCTTGCTCTGGAATCTCAAAAAAAAAAAAATCAATTCAAAGCCACTTATTCAGCTGCCCCAGTCACAGAAATTACTCTATTATTATATTATTTTCATGAATACAATTCCTCAGTTTATTTCATTTTTTACCACTCTCCTAACTGGATTTCCTGTTCACAGAAATCCTCTAAATAAAATACCTACCAAGAGCTAAAATCATCTGAAAGTAGTTTGGGTTCCTACTTCCATCCTTATCATCAGGACTAAGTGGAACACCTAAACCCAACATGACTCTGTCACCATCATATGGCATTAATCTATATCTTCTGTCCAAAGGATTAGAGCTGTGAAAGTGGCATCTGTGGAATCTGGGAGAAACCAGGATCCCATAAAGGACATGGGGAACTGTCAATCCTCCACCAGGGACTCAGAGAAGTTGACTGTTCAGGGGAGGGCCAGTGGGAAAAGACACAGTATGAACAAGATTTGCCCTGAGCTTATGGAGGGATGGGTAGGGTAGGGAATAAAAGGGAAAGGAGGAGTGGGAAAGGAGTTATAAATTGTCACTTCCCATAAAAAAAAAGCATGTACAATTGTGTCAGAGCACCTGTAATCAGAGTGATACAGAAGCTATGTTTTGGAGCTTTAAGTTAATATGTATAGACATATATAAATGTGTAGACATCAATGTTGCTGTGAATGTTTCTATAAGTAAATATATCCACAGCTCATTTGGCCCTCACTGGCCCTGGGGCCTATAGCCAGCCTTATTTAGGTAACTGAGGTAGGAGGTAGAGGTATGACCTAGAGACCAGGGCAAAAAGTGTCACAAGAGATCCAGGTGAGACTTTACCCTGATTTAGAAGTCCCCAAGAGAGTCTACTTTAAGGAAGTCAGTTGGCTTTTTAAAAAATTGGGAAACCATTATAAATTACATTACTTGGCCTACAGTTGTCTCTTAATAAACAAACATCTACCAACCAAGAAATGAAAGGCCTTTCAAGTAGTGTGTTTCACTCTTACATCAATTGCCATTCTGTGCACCAGCCTTTGGGAATGTATCCCATGGTGGAGTCTTTTCCTGGAAAGACCCCTCCACATTGGAAAGCCCTCATCCAACATAGGAACAGGGACAAATGCATTTGTGGAAAGGAATTAGCATTGTTGGTATTACTGAGGAGTCTTTTCAGACATAGTAGCATTAAAACTCTCAAAGCTGGCTTGCTTAACTGCCCCTTTCACAGAAAACTCTCTTGAGAATATAACTATGAATAAATGAAGTTATTTTGAGATATTTTGGGGCACAACCAAACTCAAATACTTGCACCTCCAATTGTCTTAAAATTAGCTCAATAAGCATTTTTCAGTCATTTAGTCTTATCTGGCTTTGCATACCCAAGGAAACTGGTCCAACATAGGCTCTAAATTGGTAGGCTATGCATGGATGTTTCAAAGGCCGCAAGCTGTCTTTGCACTCCTTTCCCTGCTTCCCCTTCAGGGAACTCCTTCTCACCCTTGGCCTCTAGAAGTTCTCCTGCAGGGGTCCCAGCCTATAAAGCAGTAACACCACATCCCCTATGAATAGATTGTGTGTTACTGCCATCTAGTTGTCAGGTCTTCTACTGGGTCAAACTCCAAAATCCTCCATTTAAATTCCTTACAATTGCTTATTCTGCTAAAGTGCTTCCTGTGGTCACTGAGCATGTGAATTGTGATATTTCCTTTCTGAGCCCAAAGGTGCTTTGCCTGGTGTTCCTCTGCTTTTTCTTTAGCTGCCCCAAGGGTAGAGAGGGTGGGTGTGTGAGGGAAGCAAGAGCCTGGGAGCATCCTCACTGCACCCAGATCCCTCTGTACACATTTTATCCCAGATCAGACTCCCAGGGCCAGGATCCAATTGGCACTGGGGACTTCATGATCAGACACCTGTGAGGTAGCATTGGACAACCACTCCATGTGGCCCTCTTTCCCCAGCCACTTGGCTCCCTCCATGGAGACCCCACCCTCTCAGAGACCTCCCTCCCTCATGCACTTCAAGCCTCCACCCTTTCCTTTAGTTACTGGATTTTGTCTAGGTCCTCGACTAAACTGCAGGAAATGAATTTCAAGAGCATGCCATGTTGATTAGTCCAGTAATTTATTAAGGTAGCGAACAGAGAGAAATGGGAGAAAATAACAGATCATGTGTCCCAGGTAGAGAGGAAGGGGCTGATGAGTGATAAAGAGGACTGATTTACAGACTACAATTGCCCATTATAGATTATAAATCCCCAGGTTTACTTGCATGTTGATCCATGTGGGGGGGCATGGTGAGAACAGGGTGCAGAAGGCAAGAACAGGTGTACAAAGGCAAGAATAAGCAAAAGGCGTTTGTGTTTGCTTTTTAAACGATTAATTATTCCACCCTTTTGCTAATAGCATAGGAGGGGTTCCAGTTGTTTGCTGTTTTGATCGACTACCTCACCCATCAATTCTGAAGGAGGGTCCAATGATAAGGTCCCAGGAGAACATCCAAGGTTTCTCCTGGCTTCCAGAGGAAATCTAATTCTGAATAGCAGAATTTTGTGAGTGTCTTCCAGCAGCCATATTGGGGATATCAATGTCCATGTAGACTACTTGCCAGGTTCCAGATCTGTCTATTGATTCCCTATTTTACTAGCCTGCTTCACTTTCAGGAGATGTACACAGAGATCTAGACCTCTTATCTCAGTAGAAACTAAATGTCTGTCTCCATGCCAGTGATACTCAAATGGGGCTAAAAGAAGTGAGGAATGGGATTTGTCCAGACTAGGGAGTATCCCAGAGGCCCTGCAATTTTTTACCTTTTGCCACAGGTGGGGTAGTTGAAAGAAGCCTTTGAATGGAGAGGAGCCTGCAGCTATATTCCATACTCCATCTACACTGAAGCTTCTAGCTTTCAGAATGTCTGCATTTAAAAGAAATGATTAAAATATCCTAGCAGGTTTGGGAACAAAGGCTAGGGAATGCATCTTAAGTGATGAACCAAGCCAGAAATCATCCACAAGAAATCATTCACAGATAACTAATAGATCTTGGTTAAAGCCACCTCAGGGAACTGGCACCAAACTGCCTGACATCCTTCCATCTAAGCTCAGAAGCTTCCTGTGGAATAACCAAGTGAGGTCTGGTCTCTACAGGTAAGTATTTCCTAAGCTGAATGCTGCAGAGGACACCTACCTCCTCAGGTGGATGCCTTGCCCAAGACCCATGGGCACCTACTTTATGCTTGATCTCATCAATTCCCATCTGCAAATGGGGAGCCCACCAGGGCCTTGACTCTGAACAAGCTTACAAAGACCTACCAGACAATACTGGGGTTGAAATTCAATGGATATTTTAGGCAAGGTGTCCATGGGAGCAACATATTTTGGGATGAGACTTTTATCTCAGAACTGCTCTTTCATATATCTCTGCTTTGGGATATGACTCTGGCTGAGAAATTCTTGGGAGGCCTGTGGAAGCAGGATGGCAGGGGAAGACCACAGGATGCCCAGCCAATGGCCACATTTGGGGATGATGACCCTCTTGACCTGAGAACACAGAGACAACTGATCTCTAGGTCATGGGGAAGGGCAGATGGGGATTTTATGTATACAATTGTCTGGGTTTCTGTTTATTTCAGAGAAGGTGTTAAAGCATCAGTAACTATAGTGCAGAGTATAAGAGACAAAGAGGCCACCACAAACCATGACTGTTGGATAAGAATTGTTCCTAGAGTCACAATTCATTGAGGGGCAGGGGACTGGGCTTTAAGGCAGGCTGAGGAAGGGAGGGACCTTCAAGGAAGGGGCCGTGTGGCTCCCTGTAGGGTGGCTGCCTAGGTTTGATCTGTGACTAATATGAAACCCTCTCATGTCTTGCCAATAGCTCTCCTATTCTGTAGCCTTACTGTTAGTAGATGCCATGGTTGAACAAAATGTCTGATAACTTCCAGAGAGGGATTTCCCAAATAAAAAAATATTCCATGACTCTGAGTCAAAGGAGCCTCCCCAGGACTGGAGATGCACTCTGGATCTTTTCTATCTGAAAGGTCAAAGAAATTCTGTCCCCATTACATCATCTCCATCATTTCAAGTAAAATTCCAACCTTTTGAATTGTTTGCCTGTGGGCAACTGTCTTGGCTATCAGCCAGCTCTGGACAGGGCTTCTCTCTCCTTTTTAAATGTAAATAGAGGATGGTCTCTGAGTCTGTAGTGTTGCTAGTCAATTTCCTCTCTCTATTTTTTCTGGGAAGATATTCCCAACAATAGTCTGCCCCTTTCATCTTGTCTTCTTGAACAAAATATTTTAAGTATGTTTGTATCTCCAATCAAGTAAAACTTTGGGTTTCAGTTTGCAGTTTAGGCTCCCTTTCAGCTCTCTTTTGGGGCCCTGCTTGACTTTCCATGTGTTGACAGAAAATCTGTGATTCTGTGGACCAGATCCATAGGTTACTGTCTCTCTCTCTATGATTGGGCCTTATAACAGGTGTTTAGTTTTGTAAGAAACTGCAATTTTTTCTCAAATTGGATGTACCATTTTACATTCCAACCAGCTTTGTGTGAGGGTTTCAGTTCTTTCACATCCTGACCAAAACTTGGTATGTCAGTCTACTTAAATTATAGCCATTTGAGTGGATGTTTTGTGATTTTAATTAGCATTTTTCTAAAATGTGCATCTTTTTTTAAGGGCTTATTTGGCATCAACGCATTGTCTTTTTGTTAAAGTGTTGAATACTTTACCTATAATTTTGTTATTTTTAAGTTCTGTGAGCTTTTACCATATTTTGGATATAAGTCATTTAACAGATATATGATTTTCAAAACTTATCTCTGTGTCTGTGGCTTATTTTCAAATTCTCCTAATGGTGTCTTTTGAATAACAGAAGCTCTTCATTTTGATGAAGTCTTATTTTATTTATTTAGAAATTGTAGCTTTGCTGCCATAGCTAAGAAATCTTTGCCTAAGTGAAAAACATGAAGATTTTTCATAAATTTTCTTATGGAAATTTTAGAGTTTACATTTCACATTCCAGTCTGTTATCAATATGTGATTGTTTGAACAATATTTATTGGAAAGCCCATATTTTTCCACTAAATTGTCATAGCATAACTGCATAAAATCTATTAACCATATGTATTAGGCTATTTCTGGTCTCTGTATTATGTTTCACAGATTGACTTGGCTATTTACTTGCCAAAGCCACATGGTCTTCAGTACTTGAGTGTTAAATTATGTATTGATATCAGACTTAGGTCCCCTAAATCTATTTCTATTATTTCAAAGGCTTTTTGGCTGTACTAAGTTATTTTCATTTCCATATGAATTTTTAAATCTGTTCCTCAGTTTCAGAAAAACCTGCTGCCATCTTGGGATTGTATTGAATCTATAAATCAATTTGGGTAGAACTGAGACTTTACAAATACTGTGGCTGGGGTCCATTTACACAATCTACCTCTCCATTTATTTACTTTCCCTTTCTATTAGAAAGGTTTTTAAAATGAATGATCAGTGTACTGACCTTGTTCATCTTTCAGATTCATAGATGTATTTTTTTCATATGTTTGATCCACTTGTAAATAGTATTTTTATTTTGATATCATTTCATTGCAGTATATTCCCAGGGAATTTATTGTTTTTTATTTTTATTTTGAAATAATTATGGATTCAGAGGAATTTACAAAGATAGTATACAGAGATGTCCCATATACCCTTTGCCCAGTTTCCACTAGTAGTAGCTTCTGACATGACTATAGAACAATATCAAAGCCAGGAAATTGAAATTGATGCAATGTGTGCATACTTTTATTCTTTTCCATTTTTTCCACAGGTGTTAGTTTAACCACTATGATATCAAGATACAGAACTCTTCAGTCCTTACCTCTTACCCACTTCCTCAGATCCCCATTCCATCTTCATCATTCTTAATTCCTGACAACACTAATTTGTTTTCATTTCTATAATTTTGTCATTTCAATAGGGCTATATAAATGGAATCATCCAATATGTGACTTTTTAAGGTAGGCTTTTTCACTTGGCATGGGACTTTTTTTTAACTAGGAAGTTTAAAGCCAATGACTCATCTTTTTCCTTCCTTGTCAGATGAAGTAACACAGAGAGTTTCAGTAATTATCCCCAAGCTCAAGTGCTCAATGTGAGTTTGAACTGGGCCTATGGAAGGGCTCCTTGCATTCATCTACTCCTCTTAGACATAAAAGATTGTGTGTGTGTGTGTGTGGAAACAAGTTTTCAGAGGGAAAATGTATAAGGAAAAAATGTCATATTAAACTATGCTTAAATGGAGTGGAATAGAATCATAAATGAGGTTCCTTGTGCAAAAAGTGTTAGGAAACCACATGAAACATTTGTGAAAACAGAAGAATTAATTCATGCTAGCTTTATGTTAATTTACTTCAAATTTTTGCAGAATGTGAATATATGAATTCAAATCTAAGAATAAGTGAGCTAGTCCTTCTATACCCTGGATTCTATAGGGACATGTGTTTTATCTTTGCATCTACAAAATTGTCACCTCTACAATCTCACTTCATCACAGTTACTGAACACAACACATTATCTACTAGCAATTAGTTGAAAATTAATTTGTAAAAATTATATTTCCCAAACACAGCAAATTTTCACTTTTACCATCACTGACACACACTTATTTTTTTGTAAATCATATGCAAATTTTAAGGCAATTCATATTTGGGTTGAAAATTTTTTAAACACCATTAAGGATAGCTGGAAGTTCAGGTGAGTAGTTTCAATTTTCTTGAATGGTACCATTAAAATGATTATTTGTTGACTATCAGACTGGTTGAGTGCTTTAATGAATTTAATGTTTATCTAGAAATGCATAATTTTTCACCATTGCCCCAACTTTATTTACACACTGAGGTAGGGAATGACATAAAAATTACAAAAGGATGCATATAAAATCAAAATCAAACCAACACTAGCTGACAGATTATCTTGTCAGAAAACCTGCTCAGATAACACTTTCCCATAACTGAGAGGAAAGAGTACCCTTCCTAGAGAAATTCCATGAAACTATCTAGCAGTTAATGAAACCAAGAGACTGATCAGAGACAGAGTGTCTTCAAAGAATATGGATTGGAGGACAAGGAACAGTCTTATCAGGAATATGCTTTGAAAAGAGTATAAAGTCAAAATTAAAATCCACTCCTGTTTTTATGACTTCCCCCTTCTAACTTCTATGAGAAGATCACTGGCAAATGTTTTCCCATGTGAAAACTTATTGAAATGTTCTAAGTATGGTATCTTTATCTATATATTGATCTATATGGGAGCTTGGTCCTCAGTCTTCATCCATATCTCAATGTTTCAAGAGAACAAATGTATAATGGACAAATTCACTAGCTATTATAGTAATTTCATGTCTTTTTTATACATTTGTATTATTTATAACATTGGCTGTGTACAATTACCCATCTTCCCCATCATACTTGTTGGAATACAGAAGTTCATTTTGGTGATTCTTCTTCTCCACGTGTTATCCACTGGGGATGCTTGATGGAATTCAGGTGGTGTCAAGTCAGGTTTCATAAGCTTTGATGGCTTCACTCCCTGGTCTGGTGACTTAGGAGGGATGACTGGAAGGCTGGACCCCCTTGGGACCATCAACTAGACATCTGCCTATGGCCCCACCAGCAGGGTGGTCAGACTTCTTATGTGGTGGATCAGACGTCCCATAGTGGGCAAAGTAAGAGCAAAAAAAGCCTCCACTAGGCATTGCTTTTGATAAGAATTGTTCCAATTGTCAGAATTCACAGGGGGTTGGGACTGGACTTTGATAGGCAGAAGGAGAAGGCAGGGACTCTCCAGAGAAGGGGCTGTGTCCCCATTTAGAATGGATACCTGTGCCTGATAAGCCAGGATCTGTGACTGATGTGAGAACCCCTCAGGTGCTGCCAATAGGTCACCAAGTCCTTAGCCTTGCTGAGAGTGGGGACCTTGGTTGAGGGGAGGGGTTTCCCTGTACAAATATGTTCCAAACATGTTTGGAACAAACATGTGTCAAAACTGTCCTACTTGGGGATGATCTCCAGGTTTAGACTAGTTTGTGTGTGTGAGCTTTGCAGGCTGTGTTTTGAGACTTGATGCCTTGCTCTCTGTGGTCCAACTTTGTAGGCCTCACTATTTCATACAATCCTATGGGTCAGTGTCTGCAGGCTCTGTAAGGCAGCTTCTGTGTTGACTCCTGATGTGGGTAATCATAATAATCATTTTTACAAGTGTTTCATTCATTATATATATATACAGAATTATAGCTTAGTTACTTTGTTTCTAGGATAGGTTTATTTTCTATTTCATTTTACCCTGTTCTACTCAGTATCAGTTGCCTTCTATTTCTGTAGATTGTTAGACTTTATCTCTTTCTTCAAATATTTGTACATCTATATGTGAAATAGATGGCCATGAATCAGGATCTTTTCTCATAATCAGGATCTATCTCATCTTTTCTGATAGCATCCCAATGATAGGCTGGCCTCACCTCATCAGAAAGAAACAGAATGGTGCTCATTTCTTTTCCTCCTTTCTGAGAGAGTTTGTGTGATTAAGGTGATATTTTGGACTATCTCCTCAGTCTAGTACTGTAATTCTCTCTCTGCAAAGTTTTTTGCTGGGTAATGCTGTAGAACATTTTCTTCCCTCTCCTCTCCTCTCCTCTCCTCTCCTCTCCTCTCCTCTCCTCTCCTCTCCTCTCTTTTCCTTTTAAATAATGCTTCAAGTTCTTTAAATAAAAAGAATTTCTGATATGTCCCTGTTGGTGTGTGTGTGTTGTATGTGTGTCAGCTTTGCAAGGTGGATTTTTAGACTTGGTGCCTTTTTATCTCTGTGTTCCAACTTTGTAGGCATCAGTATTTCATACAATCATTTCTGTCCTGTCAGTGATGTGTCTGCAAGCTCTGTTGAATGTGTGCCTACTTTGACTCCTGATGTGGTTAATTCTTTCTCCTATAATCATCAGTTTGACTAGTGTTTTATTCATTTCATTTATATATTTGAATCACAACCAAACCACAACTACAAAACAGAATTATACTTTAGCTTTCTTCTTTCTAGGATGGGATTATTTTCTCACTAATTCTTATCTACTTTTTAAGCATTGCTTTCTTTCTAGGACTTTCTTTTCATATGGGTCCCTCCTCCATCTTCCCTGGCCCCAACCAGCCTGGTGGAGGACATGTTCCAGGTATACCCACAGAGGGGAGTCCACGGTGGAAGAGGAGTGAAGTGGTTCTCCACACAGGTTGTCAGGGGCCACCAGGTGGTCACATTTCATGGGCCAGCAAAGTCAAGGGGTTGCTTGCTCCTGTTTTGCAAGCATCCTCTGCCAGGAGGATTTTGTAGCACAAGACCTGAAGGCAAATTTAGAGTTGCTTGAACAGGTTACACATTGCCTGATAAACAGGGATGTATCTGATGTCTGATGAGATTTGATAGACTGTCTCATCATGAGTTTTAAATATTTTCTCATTTTGTTATCATTTCTTCCTCATCCCTTGGATTACTGAGCTCTGAGGAATCCATTTTGAAATATTGACGTTTCCCTGGTGATCAACTTAGGAATGATTTCTACTTTAATTCATCAATCTACTGAGAACTGTCTCTGCATCATTTCAGGTTTTTGAAATTTGCTGAGAATGGTTTTGACTAGCATACAGGCCATTGCTAACCACAATCCAGGTAGACTTGAAAACAGTGAATTTATTGTTCTGAGCAGTGAAGGCTTTAATGATTATGTTCTTGATCTTCTCTCTCCTTATTGACATTTTCTCCATTTTTCTTCTCTGCCACCTTTCCTCCAACCTTCTCTCTTTCTCTCTGACTCTCTCTCTCACTCTTTCTCTCTAGTTGCTTGCTCTGATGCCTATCAAAAGGCAGTGATGATCAGTATTCTGTAAACTTCTTCATACAAAAGAAACACTTGCTTTTAATTGAGAAGGACTGAAGAGATATATTTCTGGATTCTGCATCTTTTAGTGCTTTCTTATGCTTACCCATTAATTAAAACAATCCATTGGATCAATAATTTTAGGGCTACTGTTGAAAAACATTTTGAGATTTTCAACCTCAGAAAATTATGAGTTGCCATTTTCTTATCTGTGGTAATTCATGCAAATAAGATGTGAGAAATTCCCAAATGGGAATTTGATTATCCACAGAGAATTACACCCTCAGTGGAAATTGAAAAACTTAACCATTAATTTGCTTCATTCTTAGAGATTATTATGTCCAATAATTAGAGTTGGAATAAAAATAATAGAATTTGGTTATAACTAATTTCTATATTAGAATTATTATTTACATTTATAAATATTTGTCACCAAACTATCTCTTTCTTATAATGGATTATATGAAATCTAACCTGACCTTACATTCATTTTTAAAATTTACATTTCTTTCAAACTATTTTCTATTTTATTTTACAATTTTCCAATAAAGATCTATTCAACAGCTAAAAAAAAGCATTGGTTATACACTTTGGCCAGATGATATGGTATGTGAATATATCTGAATAAAACTGCTTAATAAAAAAATAAATATTTGTGCAAGAATAGCCAGAATAGCAGCTATGTAATGCAAAGGAAACAGAGAGATTATGAGGGGAAGAATTTCCTTGTTTGTTTTTTCTTTATTGTCATAGCTATTGAAATATTGAAAAGGTTTAAAAATGATTTAAGTGATGAAAGCACAACTCTGTGAATATGCCAAACACCATTGAATGTACACTTTTGGTAAATTGGAGCTTTATTAATATGTATCAATAAAATAGATTAGTTTAAATGTAGGGTGATTTGAGGGGAAAATACACCAAATATGGGATATGAACTATAGTTATTGGTAATCTTTTGATGATGCTCTTGCTTAGTTTGCAACAAATGAATCACAACAATGGAAGGTGTTGGTGGTGATGTGATATATGGAACCCCTGTATAGTGTTACAACTCTTTACTTTGTAAGTTCACAACTTTTACTATACATTTCATGTTTTTGTATGTTCATATATGAATGATTTCTTTCAATAAAAAATATATTAATGGAATGACAGTGGTGAGACTTATACATGAAGGTTTTGGATTTACTAGTTTATACTCAAGCTTTCCATTTGTTGTTCTTCAAAGATGGAAGCTGTGATCATGTGTGCATAGAGATGGAGGGCTGTACTCTCTTACTGGAGTATTCAGAATTTGATTTTTATGGACCATCCCCTCACCTCCAACATTTGGTGAATAGTTGAGTAGGTCTATATCTCCTTGTTCACGCTAAAAGTGGCTTTTCCCTTTTGGGTTTGGGCAGGCTCTTTTGCATGCCATAAGAGAGAATTTGGGGTTGGGGGGCTGTTGGGCCTCTGGGTTTGTGTGTATATGTGTGAGTGTGTCTCTGTGTTTCCCACTTACTTGCTTTGTTAGAATAATTTTCATTTTACTTCAAAAACCTTCTCAAGAAGTAGAATATGATGTAATAGCAGTTATTTATATATGGGTAACTGCATCAGAATCTCTCTATACATGAGAACAACTTAAAGGATATGGAGACAAATCAGAAATGTTTTCCTTGAAACAAAAGCTAGAGCTTGCTATCAATCAAGTAGAGATTCATAAAATAATTCAAAAAGATCCCCTCTAAATTATCAAATCAGCAGTGAGATTATTCAAAAATTAAGGAATCAGAGAGACACTTTTGAGACCTTCTTATCATTATTCTCTCATTTATTATATTTAACATTATATAATTAACTAAAAAAAAAGAAAAATGTCCAAAAATTTTTGTACAAAATGCATTCATTACTAAATTAAATCATTGAAGTCTCATTTCTAATGACTGTACATTTAAAAAGAGCTAAAAACTTTCATTTTCAAATAGCATTGACTTTATATTTTGAGCAACGCTTTCACTCTTAGACAATAATTTGTGTGAAAACAATCATAGATATTTAACTCTTATTTTTCAAGTTTGTATTTTACCAGGTATTTTAAAAATTGTTTTTCTATTTTAAATACACCAAATACTTGCATGAGAGAACATCATGAAAATCTTACTACTAACTAGAGTCTGTACCTTCCATTTGGTGTATTTCCCCCCAGCCCACACCATTATTATTTTTGTAAATATACTTTTATTACAGAAGTTATGAACTAACAAAACAATCATGCACTTGGTCAGAATTCCCATACAACAATCCTCCATCATCACACCACACCGTGGTGGAACATTTCTTACAGATTATGAGATAATATCATCAGACTATTACCACTAACCCTGGTCCATACCATACATTTGGCACTTTTTTTCCATACTCCCCCATTATTAACATGTCACAGTTGTTGTGTATATTTTCCATGTGTCTGTTTTGGCAGCTGTTGTGTTTTAATTTTCCCCCCATATTCATGAGTTTGACTAGTGGTTTATTCATTTTACTTCTATGTTTGAGCCACCACCACACCCTCACTACAAAACAGAATTAGAGCTTAGTTACTTTGTTCTAGAATGTGCTTTTTTCTTTCTCATTCTTGCCTGAACTTTCAGTATTGTCTTCTTTCTAGATGCTTTCTTTTAAAAAAAAATCTCTCTTCCATGCCACCAGGCATGTAATTCAGTGGAACAATTGTTTTGGTTATGCTCACACCCACTGGGGATCCCTGTGGTGGAGGAGGGGAGAGCATACTTTCCACACCTGTTGCTGGTCAGAACCCAGTGTCCACTTTACCTTGGGACTGCAAAGTCAAGGGGAAGCATGAACCTGCCTTGCCAGCCTACACTGCTCAGAGCAATTTTGGAACCCAGGACCCGAAGGGCAATTTCAAGTTCCTTGAACAGGTTATCCATTGTGATAAGTTTGGACATATCTGGAATTTGGTGGCTTTTGATATGATTGTCTTGTCAATGAGTTCTCAATAATTTCTTATTTTTCTTCTCATTTCTTCCTCGATCATTGGCTTACTGAGCTTGAGCGGCCCCATTTTGAAATATTATGGTCTTCCTAGTGATCATGTTATCTGCAGTAATTTAGGCCAATAAGATGTGAGGAATTCCCAAATAGGAATTTGATTATCCAGAAAGAATTATTGCCACAATGGAAATTGAATAACTAAATCAATAATTTATTTCAGTCTTAGAAATTATTATATCCAATAGATCTGGATATAAAAATCAGAATTTTGTTATAATTAATTTTTATTATATTAGAATTGTTATTTATCTTTATAAATATTTGTTGCCATACTATCTCTTTCTTATAATGGAGTGTATTAAATCTAACCAAACCTAACCCTCTCTTTTAAAAGTTACCATTTCTTTCAATTTCTTTTCTATTTTATTTTACAATTTTGCAATAAAGATCCTTTCAACAGCTAAAAAAACATTGATTATACACTTTGGCTAAGTGATATGGTATGTGAATATATCTCAATAAAACTGCTTGATAAACAAATAAATATTTGTGCAAGAATAGCCAGAACAGCACTTAAGTACAGCAGGGGAAACAGAGAGCTTGAGAGGGGAGGAATTTCCTTTTGTGTTTGTCTGTTTTATCTTTATTATTACTACTATGGAAATAATGAAAAGGTTTAACAATGATTGAAGTGATAAATGCACAACTCTGTGAATATACCAAACACCATCGATTGTGCACATTGGATAAATTGGATGTTTTACTAACATGTATCAATAAAATAAATTTATTTTTATAAAAATAGGATGGTTCCCAGGAAAAATTCACCAAATATGAGATATGGACTATAGTTAGTAACATTTTGATGATGCTCTTACCTAGTTTGTAACTAATGGATCACAATGCAAGGTGTTGGTGGAGATGTGATGTATGAAACCCCTGTATGGTGTTATGCCTGTTTATTTTGTAAGTTCACAACTTTTACTTTACAATTTATGTTTACATATGCTCATGTATGGATGATGTCCTTCAATAAAAAATATATTAAGAGTAAGAGTGGGGTGAGATTTATGCTCCAAGGCTTACATTTTCCTGTTTCTCTACCCAGGTCTTCAATTTGTTGCTCTGCCAAGATGGAGGCTGTGATCATGGGGACATAGAGGGGGAGGGCTGTACCCTTGGACTGGATGATTCAGCCCTTGATATTTATGAAGAATCCCCATCACTCCCCAATGTCTTGTGAATGGTCATGTAAGTCTATATCTCCTTGTTCAGACTACAAGTGACTTTTCCCTATTGGGTTTGGGCAGGGGTTTTCATATGCCATAAGATAGAGTTTGGGGTTTGGGGACTGTTGGGTCTCTGGTTTTGTGTTTAAAGGTATGAGTGTGTCTCTGTTTTCCACTTACTTTCTTTGTAAGAATAATCTTCATTTTATTTCAAAAACTTTCTAAAGAAGGAGAATATGACATAATGTTAAGGCCTCAAGGCAGGGCCTTTATGAATAACCAGAGATGGCATGAAGAAAACTTTAACACAAGAGTTAGGCAAACACACATTTACTATGTCTGCAGAGATAAGGAGCCAAGGTCAGTCTAAAGTGACTCAGACCTGACTCCCTGTGCTGCAGTATTGCTTTTGCTTAAATATATGTTACTATTTAGCATTTGCTTTGATTATGCATTAGCTTTTATGCATATAGATGATCATACATAGCTAGTTATATAACTGCATGATTAGTATGTTCAGGAAATCACACTTGCTCATACATTGCATGATCAAAAAAGGGTGGATAACTCCACCCCTGGGTGGGAAATTAACTATGTTAATTAAGCAAGTTCAAGTGAGGACAACAAGGGGCTTCATCTGCACAGGTCCAGCCAACTGGTTGAAGCTGGTTTTCATACTTCATTGCTTCAACAGGATATTCTTGACCACCAAAAGTGGAATTTGACAGAAAGAGAGGGTTGCATTTCATTGCCTTCTAAAATACATACAATTCTTTCTTTTGTATCCTAGCAACAGGAAGAGAAACAAGTTACTTTCAGCTATTTGGTCATCCTACATCTATCAATAATAGCATTTATTTATATATGGCTAACTGCCTCAGAATCCCTCTTACATGAGAACAACTCAAAGGATATGAAGACTAATCAGAAATGTTTTCCTTGAAACAAAACCTAGAGCTTGGTATCAATTCGAAAGATCTCCTCTAAATTATCAAATCAGAAGTGGGATTATTCAAAAATAAAGGAATCAGAGAGAAACCTGTGACCTTTTTATCATTATTCTCCCATTTAGTGTAGTTAACATTATTTAATCAAAAAAAAAGAAAAAGTTGTCCAAAATTTTTTGTACAAAATGCATTCACTACTAAATGTAATCATTGAAGCCTCTTGTTTTTAAAGAGCTAAAATATTTCATTTTCAAATACAATTGACTTCATATTTTGAGCAATTCTTTCACTCTTAGCTAATAATTTATATGAAAATGATAATAGATATTTAACTCTTTTTTAAATGTTTGTATTTTATCAGGTATTTTAAAAATTGTTTTTCTATTTTAAATACACCAAATATGTGTATGAGAGAACATCATCAAAATCTTACTACTAATGAGAGTCCATATCTTCCATTTGGTGTATATTCCCCCAATCTACCTCATTATTATTTTGTAAATACTTTTTTTGTTTAGAACACAAATATTTTATTTTTATGCTAATTAGTTTATTAATGAAAAGTTTAGGGAACTAAGTACAACATGTCATTGCTGCATTCTGTTTCAAATTTAATTTGATAATTTATAGGATACTTTTCCCTATACAGAGTGATAATTTCTGAAATATTTTGTACTTATTTTGAAGCATACAGGTTTGTTCCACACTCGTCTTCCAAACTCACCAGCACACACATTAATACATTGGATAGACAGGGTTAAATAAAATCTCATAATAAAATGAATTTCACTTAAAATTTTAAAATATAATTTTTATTGAAATATATCATTCATACATGAACATGCATAAACAATAAGTGCATAGTAAAGATTGTGAACTTACAAAAAACATGCATAACATCATACAGGGGTCTCATACATCACCCCCCACCAACACCTTACATTGTTGAAACATTTGTTATGAACTATGAAAGAGCATCATCAAAATATTACTACCTATAGTCCCTATTTTAACTTTTGTTTTTTTTTTCCCAAACCATTCTAATTTTTAAAAATATATTTTTATTACAGAGGTTGTGAACTTACAAAACAATCATGCACATGTGTAGAATTCCCACATAACACCACTTCACCACACTAAGGTGGAATATTTGTTACAAATTATGAGATAATATCATCAGAATATTGCCACCAACCATGGTCTGTAGTGTATATTTGGCACACTTTTTCCATACACCTCCATTATCAACACAGTACATCTTTGATATTGATGCAAGAATATTATAGTATTGCTGTAAAACCACAGTCTATAGGTCACACCAATTGTAGTTTTCCCATGCTTCTCCACATTCCCACCACCCTGCAATAGTGATGTACATCTGCTCTAGCTCACAAACAGACACCCTTGCATTTGTACCCTCAACAACAATTCTCACCCACATCCGGGTTCACTGTGTTATTCAGTCCATAGATTATTCTTTAGCTTTCCTTCAATTGACATTTACTTCCCCAGAACTACCCTTTTCAGCCACAATCCCATTTATAAACTAACCTCTACTCTCTATAATGTGATACCATCAACTCTATCAATTTCCACACTTTTACTGTCAAGTTAATTAAAATTTATAAATACATTAAGCACCAGTGGTTCTTCTAAACCCTCCTCTTATCTCCTAATAACCTATACTCTAGATTTTAACTCCAAGTGTTTATTTTTTGTATTTAGTTAATATCAATAAGACCATGCAATATTTGTCTTTTTGTGTCTGGCCTACTTTGCTTAGTATAATGTCTTCAAGATTCATCCATGTTATCACATGTGTCCAAATATCATTTCTTCTTACTGCAGCATAATATTCCATCATATGTATATACCACATTTTGTTTATCTATTCATCGGTTGATGGACACTTGGTTTGCTTCCATCTTTTGTCAATTGTGAATAATGCTGCTATGAACATTGGTGTGCAGATGTCTTTTCGTGTCATAGTTCTTAGTTCTAGATATATTTCTGCTAGAGGAATTGCTGCATGATATGGCAGTTCTATATTTAGCTTTCTGAGGAACTGGCAAACTGTCTTCCACATAGGCTGCACCATTTTACAATCCCACAGTGAATGAATGTTCCTATTTCTCCACATCCTCTCTGGCACTTATTGTTGTCATTATTTTTCTTAAATAGTGGCCATTCTATGCAGTGTTAGATGATATCTCTTTGTTTTAGTTTGCATTTCCCTAACAGGTAGTGATATGGAACATTTCTTCATATGCTTTTTGAGCATTTGTATTTCCTCTTTGGAGAAATGTCTATTTAAATAATTTGCCCATTTTTAAATTAGATTGCTTGCTCTTTTATTGTTGAGTTGTATGATCTCTTTATATAGAATGGAAATCAAACTCTTATGGATATGTGGTTTCCAAATATTTTCTCCCTTTGAGTGGGCTGCCTTTTCACTTTCTTGATGAAGTCATTTGAATCACAGAAGTTTTCAAGTTTGAAGAGGTCCTATTTATCCATGTTTTCTTTCATTGCTCATGCTATTGGTGTAAGGTTTAAGAATTCACCACCTACCACCAGGTCTTGAAGATATTTTCCTACATTTTCTTCTAGGAGTTTTATTGTATTTGATTTTATGTTTAAGTCTTTGATCTGTTTTGAGTTAAATTTTGTATAAAGTGTGAGATAGGGGTCTTCTTTTTTTCTTTTGCCTATGCATATCTAGTTCTCCCGGCACCATTTGTTGAATAGACTGCTCTGTCCCAGTTGTGTGGATTTGACAGGCTTGTCAAAAATCACTTGGCCGTAGATGTAAGGCTCTGTTTCTGAACCATCAATTCATTTCCATTGGTCTATGTGTCTATATTTTGCAAATACCATGCTGTTTTTACCACTTTAGTGAGGTAATATGATTTAAAGTCTGGATGTGAGAGTCCTCTAACTTCATTTTTCCTTTTTAAGAGATTTCTGGCTATTTAGGGCCACATACCCTTCCAGATAAATTTGTTAATTGTGTTTTCCATTTGTTTAAAAAAATGCTAGTGGAATTTTTATTGAGATTGCATTGAAACTGAATATTAATTTGGGTAGAATTGAAACATTAATGATATTTAGTCTTCCAATCCATGAGCATGGAATGTTCTTCCAAATATTTGGGTGTTTTAAAATTTCTTTTAGCAATGCATTATAGTTTTCTGAATAATAGTGCTTTACACCCTTGGTTAACTTTAATCATAAATATTTGATTCTTTTAGTTGCTATTGTAAGTGGAAATTTTTCCTGACTTCCTCCTCAAACTGTGCCTTACAATTGTATAGAAACAACATTGATTTTGCATATTGATATTGAATACTAACACTCTACTGAGATTGTTCATTAGCTCTAGCAGCTTTGTTGTAGATTTTTTGGCTTTTCTAGATATAGGATCATATCACCTGCAAATAGTGAAACTTTTACTTCTTCTATTCTAATTTAGATGCATTTTATTTCTTTTTCTTGCCTGAGTGCTCTAGCTAGAACCTCTAGCACTATATTGAACAACAGTGGTGATAATGGTCATCCTTGTCTTGTCCCTGATCTCAATGGGAAAACATTCAGTCTTTCAACTTGAGTTCAATGTTAGCTGTGGCTTTTCATATACAGCTTAATCATATTGAGAAAGTTTCCTTCAATTCCTATCTTTTATAGTATTTTTTAATCAAGAAAGGATGCTGTATCTTGTCAAATGCCTTTACTGCATCAATCGATAAGTTCATGTTGTTTTTCTTCTTTGAATTATTACCGTGGTGTATTATGCTGATTGATTTTCTTGTGTTGAACCAGATTTGCATGCCTAGTAATAAATCCACTTGATCATGATGAATAATTCTTTTAATGTGTTCTTGAATTTGATTAGCAAGTATTTTATTGAGGATTTTTGCATCTTTAGTCAATAGAGAAATGGGACTGTAATTCTCTTTTTTGTAATATCTTTATCTGACTTTGGTAGTAGCATGATATTTGATTCATAGAATGAGTTTGATAGCATTCCTTCTTCTGCAATTTTTTAGAAAAGTTTGAGTAAGATTGGTATTAAATCTTCTTTGAATGTTTGGTAGAACTCAAATGTGAAACTGGTCCTGGACTTTTCATTTTGGGGAGCTGTTTAATGACTGTTTCAATCTCTTTACTTGTGATTGGTTTGTTGAGGTCCTCTATTTCTTCTAGGGTCAGTGTAAGTTTTTTGTACATTTCTAGGAATTTTTCATTTCATCTACATTGTCTAGTATTTTGGCATAAATTTGTTCATAGTATCCTCTTATGATCTCTCTTATTTCTGTAGGGTCAGTAGTAATGTTCACATTTTTGTTTTTATTACATGTAACTACATCTGCTCTCTTTTTTTCTTAGTCAGTTTAGCTAAGTGTTTCTTATATTTTTAATCTTATTGAAGAACCAACTTTTGGTTTTGTTAATCCTTTCTATTGTTTTTGTTGTTGTTGTTGTTCTCAATTTCATTTATTTCTACCCTAATTTTTGTTATTTAATTCCTTCTATTGCTTTGGAATTAGTTTCCTGTTTTTTTTCTAGTTCCTCCAGCTGTGTAGTTAGGTCATTGATTTTAGCGCTTTCTTCTTTTTTAATATAAGCATTGAGAGCTAAAAGTTTTCCCCTCAACATTACCTTCACTGCATCCCCTAGGTTCTGATACTTTGTGTTCTCATTTTCATTTATCTTGAGATATTTATTGATTTCTCTTGAAATTTGTTCTTTGACCCACTGATTATTTAAGAACGTGTTGTTTAATCTCCATTTATATGTGAATTTTCCCTTTTTCTGCCACTTGTTGATTTCCAACTTTATTCCATCATGATCAGAGAAAGTGATTTGTATAATTTTGATTTTGTTGAATTTATTGAGAACTGTTTTGTGACACAGCATATGGTCTATCATGGAGAAAGAGCCATGAGCAGTTGAAAAGAATGTATATTCTGCTGTTTTGGGGTGCAATGTTCTGTATATGTCTAATAGCTTTAGTCCATTTACCATGTTATTCAAGTTTTCTGTTTCTTTATTGATCCTCTGCCCAGATTTTGTATCCAGTGTTGAAAGTAGTGTATTGAAGTCTCCAACTATTATTGTAGAGATGTTTATTTCTCCCTTCAGTTTTGTCAGTGTTTGCCTCATGTATATTCAGGCATCTTTGTTCTGGTTAGGTGCATATATCTTTATGATTCTATTTCTTCTTGCTGAATTATCCCTTTTATTAATATTTAATGTCCTTCCTTGTCACTAATAACAGTTTTGCTTTTAAATTCTATATTGTCTCATATAATTATAGCTACCCCAGTTTTTTGGTTACTAAATGCATGGAATATCTTTTTCCAGCCTTTTAATTTCAATCTATTGGTAAATTTGGGTCTAAGATGAATCTCTTGCAGACACATATAGATGGCTCATATTTTCTTATTCATTCTGTCAGTCTGTGTCTTTTGGTTGGCGAGTTTAACCATTAACATTAAATGTTATTACTGGAAAGTCACTTCTTATTTCATCCATTTTGATTTTGCATTTTATCTGTCATTTTATTTTTGACACTTTTAGCTACTGTTACTTTTACAGTCATCATATTTAGACTCTCTTCCAAGACTCTCTCTCTTGTCTTTTCTTTTCAGTGTGTAACACTCCCTTTAATATTTCCTGCAAAGTTCACCTTTTTGTTATAAACTCTCACAGTTTCTGTTTATTTGTGAATATCCTAATCTCATCCTAAATTCTGAAATATAATCTTGCCAGATATAAAATTCTGGGCTGGCAGTTTTTCTTTTGCAGTATATTAAATACATCATACCATTGTCCTCTTGCCTCCATGGATTCTGATGAGAAATCGACTCTTAATCTTATTGGGTATCCCTTGTATGCTATGCATTGCTTTTCTCCTGTTGTTTTCAGAATTTTCTTTGTCTTTATCATTTGACATTCTGATTAAGATGTGTCTTGGAGTTGGTCTATTCAATTTAATTTGGATGGGAGTATGTTGTGCTTCTTGGACATGGATATCTATGGCTGTCAATAGAGCTGGGAAATTTCCCTTCTCTTCTCCTTATGGAACATCCATGACACATATGTTTGCACCTCTCTTGCTGTCATTTAGTTCTCTGAGACCCTGTTCAATTTTTTTCCATTCTATTCATCTGTTCTTTTATTTGTTTGCTTTTGGAGGCCATGTCTTTGAGCTCACCAATACTTTCTTCTGCTTCTTCAAATCTGCTGTTATATGTCTCCAGTGTATTTTTATTTCATTTATTGCACCTTTCATTACCTTAAGATCTGCTATTTTTCTATGTATGTTTTCAAATTCTTCTTTTTGCTCATCCAATGTCTTCTTAATATCCTTAATCTCTTTAGCCATTTCATTGAATTTATTAAGGAGATTTGTTTGAACATCTATGATTAGCTGTCTCAACTTCTTTATGTCATGTGCAAGCTTATATTTTTCCCTTAACTGTGCCATATCTTCCTGCTTCTTGGTATGGATTGTAATTTTTTGTTGGTGTTTTCATATCTGGCTTGTTAGATGTATTTATTCTGGGTGCAGTTTCTATCTTTAGTTTAGGTGTTTCTTGTCTTTTCTCTCTTGCTGGTTTTGTAGTAGAAGCCAAGGATGTATTTGGTGCTGTAATCTATGGAGGCTGAAGCTGCCCAGGTTTCCCAAGGAACTGATGAAACTTCTCCAATTTTTCTCCTCTGTCAGGGGTAGGGTCAGAGCTGCAGCAGTGTATAATAATCCAATGTGAGCAGGACAAGATTGTCTATAGTTGCCTGAAGAGACTGATGAAGTTTCACACCCTTTCCTCTCTTACCTTAGGCAGGGATGGAGCTATAGTTGTGGGCAGCAATCTATGGCATGTGGGTCCAAAATGACAACAGTTGCTCAGGTAAACTGATGTAGCACCAAAACCCCTCCCTGGTGGGGGTGGGAATGGACCCACTGGGGTGCCCAGCAATGTAATCTCTGTGAGCAAAATTCACCTGCACTTACCCTGAGAAGCTGAGGGAGTACTGTCCCTCTTGCACTTTAGGGGTGGAAATGGAACTAGCAATGCCCAAAAGTTCAGTCCCTGTAAGCTGAAAGTACCCAAGTTTGCCCAGAGTGGCTGAGGAAGCATCAGATCCCTCCTATCTTATTGCGTGGTGAGGGTTCAGTACCTTTAGGATGAGAATAACTGCCATTCCCATAGAGGCTGAGGAAACACCAACCCCCTCCTATTCTATTATGCAATGGGGTTGGATGCACAGGCACCCAACGGTTCAATCCCTGTAGGCCAAAAGTACTTGTGATTGTCCAGAGAGACTATTGTGTCACCAGCCCCCTCCTATCCTATTGGGGGTGGGGTGGATCCATGAGCATCCAACAGTCCAGTCCATGCAGGCTGAAAGTGTGCACTGTTGCCCAGAAAGGTTGTGGAAACACCAGCCCCCTCCTTTCCTATTGGGGCATGAGGGTGGATCCACAAGTACCCACCAGTCCAGGCTGTTTGGGCCCAAAGCACCTGCAGTTACCCAGAGAGGTTGGGCAAACACAGTGTATCTCTTGTCCTATTGGGGATAGGGGTGGAGCCATAGGTGCCCAACAGCCAAGTTTGTGCAGGCCAAAAGTGCCTGAAATTGCCCTTAGAGGCTAAGGGAGCACCAGCCCCCTCCTTTCCCATTGAGGGAGAGAGATGGGGGTGGACTCAAAGGCACTCAAAAAACCAGTTCTTGTGGGCTGAAATATCCTGCCATTGCCAAGAGAGGCTGAGGATACCAAGCACCTCTCTTATCCTATTGGAATGCAGGCATATGGCCCCAGGTGACAGACTATTCAATGTTTGTCATTGAGTCCACTTGCAGTTGCCTGAAGAACTTGGTGCAGGTCCTGCCAGCTTCCTCTCTGCTGGAGGGGGGTCTGGAGCCTAGGCTAGGGCTGCAGTGTGGTCTGGGTGGAAAGAAGCCAGTCCCTAGCTTCACTGGATTTTCAGTCAGCCAATCTTCCCCTCTTGCAGGGGGTGGAGTAAAAAAGACAGTTCCTAGACTCTTTCCATCTTGGACAGGCTCAAACCCTAGCTGTTTCTAGGATTATACTTTAGCCAGCTGAGTCAACTAATCAGTAGCTGAGGTCAGTGGACAACTGTCTCTTCCTCCACTGTTTATGGGAACTGAAGCTTCTAACTCCAGCCATGGACTAGCTCCTGAGGTGCCTTGTGCTGCTAGAGTAGGATAGACACTGGCCTTTACAGCATGGCTTGCAGTTTCCCAGAAAAGTGGTGCAGGTCTCCCCCAGCTTCCTCTTTGCTGTAGGCAGTGTTGGGATTTAGTCTAGAACTGAAATCCTACCTGGGGGGAAAGAAGCTGTATAAATAGTGATTTTAGTGGTAGATGAAGATTGTGCTTAATAATATAATTGTCCTCACCAGCACTGTGATTTTCAACTAGCCTTGCTTCCCCTCAGGTCAGGAGTGGAGTCAAAATGGTGGCCACAGGCATCCTACTGACCTGGACAGTCTCAAAGTGTAGCTGTTCCTAGGATTATGCTTTATCCCACTGAATTTACTAATCAGGAGCAGAAGTCTGTGTCACACCATGTCTTCCTACACCATTTTTTGGGAAATTGAGCATCCAACTCCTGCCACAGAATAGCTCCTGAGGCATCTTGCACCACAGGCACAGACCTCTGCAGTGTTGGGTGTTCTACTCACAAATCCTCTCTGCAGATGGGTAGTCTCCTCCTTCCATACTTTCAAGGATGTTTCAGGGTACTCTTCTGGTCTCCTTGGACACCCAAACATGTGCTTTATGTAGCTCTGGGTTATTACTAACTGACCTGTAGCATGAGCTGACTCCAGATGCTCCTAACTCTGCCACCATTTGGCATCCCTCTGGCAATTATTTTTTTAACAAAACACAAAACTATGGGTTCTGGAGAGGATGTAGAGCAATATGAAAACTCCTTCACTGTTGGTGGGGATGTAAATGATATTTCCTGTGCAGAGGATGATTTGGGTGGTCCCTCAGGAAGATAAATATTGAACTGTCCTATGATCCAGTGATACTATAACTAGAAATATATGCAAAGGACTGAAAACAAGGATGCTAACAGATATTTGCACACCCATGTTCATAGTAGCATTACTCACAATTGCTAAAAGATGGAACCAATGTAAGTGCCCATCAACCATTAGATAGATAAAATGTGGTATATACACATGATGGAATACAAGTCAGGTATAAAAAGAAATGGAATTGGGATGTATATGACAACATTGGTGAACCTTGGTGATATTATGTTGAGTGAAATAAGACAGAAACAAAAGAATGTATATTGTATGTTCTCACTGATATGAGATAAATAGGATTAGTAAGCAGATGGAATTACACTATAGAGTATAGGTTAGTAGGAGACAGAATGCTGGTTAAAAAGGGGGAGATGATACTGAACATATGTAGAATGTTTAATAAGGTCAAGTGTAAATATTTCATAATGAACAGGATTTATAGTAGCACATTATGAGTATTACATATACTGCTTATATATAAATGGGATTGTGATTGAAAGATGTAGTCCAGGAAGGTTAATGTTAATTGAAAGACAACTCTATGATAGTCTATGGGCTGTATAAATAGTGATTTTAGTGGTAAGTGAGGATTGTGCTTAATAATATAAATATAAGAATGTTCTTCAATTATAAGGTGTTAAGAATTTGGTGATAAATAAGAAAATACATCTAATATAATTTATAGGCTATAGTTATGAGAAATATTGTAATATTTTTGTAGGAAAGGCAAAGAAAGTGGTATATCAATGCTAAAGGTAAAAAATATATAGTTTTTTATGACATATGAATATGGTTAAACATTTTTTCTTCATTTTCTTTATTAAGAAGAAGACATTTGTCATATCATTTAACCAATCTCCGCTCATTTATGTATCTTTCTGAAAACTGGAGAAACAATTGAGTTTGTTTTTTGGATTAAATAAGATAAATGTGACTGATGGAATTTTTTAGACTAATGTTTCTATAATTTATTAAGCTGTCTTGTGTCTATTATTTTATTTTTTGAAGTTGAGATAAAGTTAGAAAAAAGTCAATGAGGGAATGGATGTAGATCAAATGGTTTAGACTGCTTCCCATGTAGGAGGTTCTGGGTTCAATGTGCAGTCCCTTCTGAAAAAAAAAAACTACTCAATAGTGGATGGGTGATGTCATCAAGAGAGTGACAGAAGTTATACCCTGAAGAAACCTCCTCAGCTACTCTGGAAGATGGTAGAAACTGGAGAAGGACTCCGCAAATGCTGAACTGAAGAAAGAGAAAAATATCAAGTAGGAAACTTCCTTCCAGGACATGCAGGCCAACTTCCATTCCCTCTCAGTGCATCCCATGCAAAGCTTGGGGGTTCTCCAGAGGCAGCAAGCATCCTGGATCCTTCTCACTGAGGAAAGAGATTTTAAAGGAACTCACAGCCATGAGATGGGGCACCGTGCATATTGAGGTACAGAGACTGAAGCACACAGAGACAAGGCAGAAGACAAGCTGCTGAGGAATGCTGAAAACAAAAGTGCCCCCATTTTGCAGGTGGTTGAGGAGGAAAACCACAGCAGAATAACTGTGGGTTAGTAGTGCACTCATTCAATCTGGTTACTGTTGGTGGAATTCTGTAAATGCAGAGTGGGCTTTTCTGCAGATCCCACCTTTCTGGAATGATCCTGTCTATCAGAGGCAGGATAACCTAGAGTAATGAAACTTTAGGCAGAAAAGCCTCACAGGGAAAAAGAGAATGGGAGGGTTAAACCGAACTGCTGCTAGACTGGTGAGTCTTAGAGATGAAAAGTGTAAGTGTTGCAGCCAGCCAGAAATAACCCACATGGCACTCTTGGGAGCACAGATGAACAAAGTTTTATTATGCACAGGCCCAGAGGAGAGTCAAATCTCCAAAAATTCTGAGCACTGTTTTCCAATTTTCATAGTTTATATAGGTACACTAAGGGGGCAAATTCTTGAGCAAGTGGGCAGGCAGAGTTACAAAGGCAGAGAAAAGCAAGGTTAGCTTATCTTTCCAAAAGCAGAAGGCCATTAGGGAGGAAAAAGAGTCATTATCTGCATAGAGTTGTAAATTCCAATTCAAAAGGGCAGCCTGGGGTGCTTATCTTCCTGAAGTGGATTCCATGGAGAAAAGGGGAGGAAGGAGGGGAGAGAGGGACCAGGGACCAAGGGGAGTTTATTTTTTTTAAAGCTGTGTGTTTCTGCTGAGGGTGGGGTTGGGATCCAGGCGTTTCCCTCATCATAAGGAAAATGGGGCACTGAGTGAGGAAGATAATTTAAACAAATAATAGGCACTGGGGACAAAATTCTCTACAAAAACAAATAGAACAGATCAAGATTCCTGGAGAAGGAAGAGAGGACAGAACCTAACAAGTTGTGGCAGGTTATGTTTCAGGTTCTGGCAAAAGAAGTAGTTACAAGAGATATGAACTAAGTTAAGATGATATAGTGCTTAGCATGAAGGTCTTCATCTAAGGCCTACTTAATTTATTTAAAAATGTCCCCCAGTTTGATCTGGTGTTCATCCATTGAGAGTTATGATCAAAATGTAAGGTGTTGAGTCCATTTTCAGTGACTGCTTGAGGTCTTGGGATAATATTTGCATGTCGTTTTTTATGTTGGGCTCATAGATGCTCATGATGCCATTTTTTCCATGTTCATCATTTTTATGTCATCCCCAAAATAGAGAAAATGTGTGCTGGATCACAAGTGGCTGGGGACACACATTTAAACAGGCCTTACTGTTAAACCATGTGGTTTATTTAGCTATTTCATGCAATTTTGTCTCAACTTCCACAGAAATGTGTACCCAAATACAATAGGTGCTGTTGGCAATGGCAAAAATGCCTCCTTTGTCAGCTAATAAGTAACAAGTTTAGCTAATAAATCTAATTTATTTCTCTGCAGCTATAGCTCTAGCAATAAATTCAGTAATTTTTCCTACTGTGATTGATAAATATCTAATCCTGTTTTCATTTATGTTAACCCCAAGCTAAGATAGCAGCAATCTGCCAAAGGAGCCAAACCCAGAATCACTGACTCCCTGAGTAAATCTTTATGCCTGAGATGGTAGACTGAGGAGGGTAGTCCAGCAAGAAGTTTCATATTTATTATAAATTCCCAAGGTACTATGAGGAGACCAAGTGCACATTGCCCAGACATTTATCAGCTATGAAGGTAATTTACAGCCCAGGCAAATACCTGATAAAAATTCCACAATAAAAATATTGCCTGGCAGAACAATATACATGTAGCCAATGTAATGTTGTTTATAAACTCATTACTAGGGATACTATCTTTTGTCCTTAGTATCCAAGGGTCTGTGGTATTGAGAGAACAAATGAAGAGATGACTAACATTTATTTTTGTTGTGAATCTTTTGCAGATCCAGTATCTTAAAACTGAAAGTGGACATGCATTGGTAAGGCAACTTGTAGTTTGTGGAGGCATGAGGACTATAACAGTAAGTTTTCTAAACTCTCCTATGATATCTTTTTTTTTTTTTTTT
>JAQZBX010013288.1:0-40052 GCA_029593785.1 Cabassous unicinctus | reverse complement strand
TTGTAAAATTGATCCATTAAAATTTATAGTCAACTAGTCATCATGGTTGCTATACTTAATATGAACTATTTACTCTACAAGTAATAAAATATAATTCTAGAAATAAACAAATTATCTGACTATAAGTGTAAATTGAATAAAATACATTTTTAGAAAAGATCGATAAACCTAATTAAATAATTCTAATTGTATATCATTCAAATAGATACATCCAATATATAGAGAGAGAATATTTAACAATATAAACAGAAATGAAATGATGTAACAAATACTTACAGAATAAATCTAATAAGTCAATTAGTTTTCCTGTCAAAATAAACCTTTGTAATAAAATATCAATTTCACTAATATAGATATTGTAATGGTTAGGCTAATGTGTCAACTCGGCCAGGTAATTGTGTCCAGGTGTTTGTTCCAAGAAGCACTGGGCTAATTGTAATACAAGAGCATTTATGGACTTCAATCACCAGTGAGTTTACTGCATGGATGGCTGATTACATCTGCATCAATCAGGGAGATTACATCATCAATGGGTGGCGCTTTTATCCAATCAGTTGAATGACTTAAAAGGGGAAGTGATTTCAACATTCAGAGAGAATTTCCCAGCTCGTTGTTGGACAGGCAACTTCTCCCAGAAACTCATCAACGACCCTTCGTTGGACTTTTCATCGGAGCCACTGGTTTGCAGCCTGCGTGTGGAGCCTGGACTTGTGCAACCCCACCGTTGCATGAGAGACTCTTTTAAAATCTCATATTATTGACAGATATCTCCTGTTGATTCTGTTTCCCAAGAGAACCCTGACTAATACAGATATTATGTTATAAAATGCATTTTGCTGGTTGATACAGAAAAATCTAAACTTGTTATTCCACCACAAGAAGATTTATGCCCACAGAGACATATTGACACTCCATACCTGAACTCAATGGAACTCTGATATCCAGAATAGTAAGATAATAAATTTGGGTTGTTTTAAGTCACCAAGTGTGCTGTGATTTGTTACAGCGGCAATAGGAAATGAATACAACATGGAACATTGATGCCATTTGATATGGCTATGACTAAGGCCATTTTTCCCAATGGTAAGAAATATTTTCAGTTGTGTGAGCTGGCATGTGGGGCTCAGAATCTGATAAATGTACCAGTATCAAGACATTCAGTCCCATCTAAGTGCTTCCCTCTACAGTCTAGGATGCACAGAGTCCATTCATAACCAAACATTGTGAATTCACTTTTCTCTTTGCTTGATTTGGGTAGTTAGTAAGTTTTTTAGGGTAAATAGTTCCTTTCTGTTCTAACCAACCCTCTTGAAGTGCACACTTGTATCTGATTCTCATTTTCTATGTGAATATAATGAGATAGTCCTGGTAAGGCATAATAGTGTGCTTTCCATTGCAAGATTACTTCTTCAGGGATTTCCAGGAAGGAGAGAAGGGTCTCATCATTCAGGCCTAGAGGGAATGCCACCTCTGATAAGAGGGATTTGCTGGAGGTTGGGATTTAGGGTAATTACAGTCCTCAGGCATCCACTCAGATATTTCCTTTCTGACTCTAATGCTCCCTCCTTTTCCCAGTCCATGACCTAACTTTCATTAAGAGGCTTGCTTAGGATGTTAATTCAACTAGAGATTAGCATAGTTATGGCAGGTTACACATTTTTAATTTGAGGCTTAATCTGATGATTCCTAAATGTTTTAACATCTTCAACACTATTAGGTGCAATCACTTCACTTAATAGTCCCTGATTTCCTCATGTCCTCTATTCTGACACTTAGCTCTCCAAAGCATTGTATTCTATGCTTTAAATGTATTCAGACAACAGAATTGATATAAAACTGTATTAAATCAAAGCATATTTGTTCAATTAAATCATTAAATATGACTCTATTTATAAATATATAGGACAATATGAAAATATGTAGTATCCCATATTTGAAATAAGAAGATTGAATGTGGCTTTTATTTGTTAATTTATTAGAAATTCTTAATTTTGTTTTTAAAAGTTGTTTGATACTATAAGATCTTGATAAGAATCACCGTCAAGTTTGATAAGTTGTAGATTTCTGAATCAGTCAATTTTCTTCTTATGAACAAGGATATTTGCCCATAATTAATATTCTGTATATACCTCTCAAATCCAGACTTTTTTATTTTGCATGTTTGTTTTGTAAGTTCACAAATTTTACTCTACACTTATTGTTTATGTATGTTCATGTGTGAATGATATACTTCAATAAAGTAAAAAAGTGTTTTACAAAGCAACAACTAATCAAAAAAAAAAAAAAAAAAAAAAAAAAAAAAAAAAAGGCACCGGCAAAAGGATAGACATTGAATATGGAACAATGGATTAGAACTGAGAGTTTAGAACTAAACCCATCTGGTATATTCAATTGATTTTAACATGGTGAAAAATTAATCTCTTCAATAAATCATGCTTGTACAAATGAATATTCTCAGGAAAAATAATCTAATTGGACCCTACCTTATATCATATAGAAAACTTAACTCATAGAGGACCAAAAACCTCAATGTAAGGGCTAAAACTCTAAAATTCTTAGAAAAAACATAGGGATTAAATGCGGTTTTTTTTTTTTAAACATTTTTTTTTTATTTTCAAGGAGAAGATTGCACTAGTATCACATCAAAAATATAGGGGATTCTCATATAACCCACCCCTTTCCCCTCCCACAATTGCACCCACTAACAACATCTTTCATTAGTGTGGTACATTTGTTATAATTGATGAACAAATATTGAAGCATTGCTACTGAATATGGTCTATATTTTACATTATGGTTTACACTTTGTATTGCACAATTTAATACATTTTGACAAAATATATAATGACTTGTATCCATCATTGCAATATCATGCAGAAAAAATTCAATGTCCCAAAATTGCCCCATGTTACATCTATTCTTCACTCTCCCTCCCCTCAGAACCTCTGGTGACCACGTCTTTATGCCAATGTTACTAGTTCTTCTATTACTGGAATAATAATGTCTACTTTAGTCCATAGTTGCTTTCCCAACTTTTGTTTGTTCATTCCTCAGTCTTAAGGATTTTAGGATTATCATGCCCACTCTACATCCAAATGAGAAGGGGCTTAGATCCTATGGGGCAGATGGAAGGAACTGCCTTGCTTGCAGTTATAGATGCTCTGTTTTTGGGGGTGGGCATTGTCCTCCATCATCCTTTTGTTAATTGTCCTGGGTGAGTCCGATGACCTGGAATGTAGGTGTTGGCTGCAACTCTGGTGAGATTCAGGGCTCAACCAGCATATGAACAGTCAGAAGATTAAATTTCTGACATTATTTAATGATAGTGCTAACTATAGATTCAAATAAATGGGGAAGAAGAGCCATGTATAGGAAATTTATAAATGAGTCTCATAGTGATTCAATGTTAAATATTTACTATTTGGATTTGGAAATGAATTCTTAGATATTACACAAACACAAAAAACAAACTTTTAAAAATTAAATAAACTGTATTGCATCAAAATTAAATGTTTTTTCTTCAGAGGACACCATCAAGAAAGTACATAGAAAATATACATGAATGGGAGACTATATTTTCAAATCATATATCTGTTAAGGGCCTAGTACCCAGAATGTATAAAGAACACATTCATCCCAACAGTAAAAAGATAGCCATCCCATTAAAAATGGTCCAAAATCCAGAAAAAACATTATTCCAAAAAGATATAAAATGATTGACAAGCACATTTGAAGATGCTCAATTTCATTAGGCTTTAGAGAAATAAATATCATGAGATTTTTTTCCTAATAAAATTTAAAAAATATAAGCATAGAACTATACATCATAAAGAATGAATCCTAGTGTAATCTATGAACTATATTTAATAGCGTAATTATTATATTTTTCACAGTTATAACAAAGTTACCACACTAATGCACAATTTTAATAATAGGGAAGGCTGTGTGTAGAAGGAATATATGGTAACTCTATGCTAATTCTGCATGATTTTTCTATAAGCCTAAAAATTATCTAATAAAAAATGAGAAAAAAAATTATCAATTAAAAAAAACTATAAAGAGTGGTTAACATGCACCTATAAATTGCTTTAGCTTTCATGGGTTTAATGAACTTGCATCTATATATTTTTATGTAATTTAAAATAATTAGTAACTCATTTTATCTGTACCTATCTCTATGATGATTGTTCACCTTGAAATATTAAATGCTTTTTCTATGATACTTTTATAGCAAGTATTCTTAAATTTCCAGCTATCACAATTCTCCTTTTACACTTCCCAGACTTTATTGTCAACACAATATTTGATGATGAAATTGTATTACTCACTTCCAAAATCTTCTTTATTGACCAGACTTGGTATGGGTTCATTTATGAAGTGGAAACAGTGTCCATGGTGCCTCAGAACACATGTTCTTCCTTGCTCTTGTGATCAGTTTTGAGCACCTCCATTATAACATGGACATGCCAGGGAGAGAGATGTTCAGGGACTTTTGAAGTTTCATCTCTACTTTCTATTCTTTTTACCTTTCTCTCCCAAATGTGATGGCCCAGAGTCTTAGGTTGCTTTCCTTTTTTTTATCCCCCATTTTCTAGGTCGAGACATTTCATCCACTGCTTCTCAGGTAATTTTAAAACTTAATTACATTTTTCTTATAAATGTTAAAATAAAGATGATTTTCTCCAAGAGTAGCTATAAGTCTGTCTTTATTTTCAATTCCTGAATGGTCTTATAGAAATCTTTCATATCTAAACTAATTTACTTGGCAATTTTTGTGCATTAATGGAAGGAGATCCCAACTTAAATAGTGTCTTAACTGAATCAGATGTCTACCAGGTTCTCATTGCTATGGTCTCAGTTCTGCTGAAGTCTCTTATTTCAATTTTCTAAATTATAGCAAAAACAAGTGAAATAATATAAATTTACACTCAGAATCCCATCACCATTAAAATATCAATTTATAGCATTTCACATTCCTTTCCAATTCTTGTGTGTAGGAACTAACCATAATATTTAGGTACATAGAGGAAATCAATAACATGAAAAAATATATTTCTATTAGTCAGTGTGTACCATCTTAATGTTTTAATTTTTCTTTCTTTGCCTATGGAGTTGAAAATGTGTTTAAAGTCTGAATTTTATTAGTCATATATTACCTTCTGAAAATTTATTTTTATATAAATTGACTAATTACTTAGGGCTTGATGGTTGCATATATTGTTGACCAACATGTGTGATCTAAAGTGTGTGAGTTATGGGAGCATGTCTAGCTCAGTGGTTGAGAATCTGCTTCCCATGTACAATGTCCAGGTTTCAATTCCCAGGACCTCCTATATATATATATACAAACACACACATACATACATACATATATATATAATACAATATATAATATATTACACAGCGAGGGAGAGAGAGAGAAAGATATTTCTTTTCTCCAGATAGTCAGTGAAATAATAGTGTCTTTCTTTCCTCTTTTTTGAGGGGTAGGCATAAAAGTGGAATATGTAGTAGCATGAAAGGTGCTAAAATGAAGTCTCTAAGAAGACAGGACCTGGAGTGAGAACTTTTGGATACCTGAGGTATAAAAGCAAGCAACATTCTGTGGGCCATGACACAGATGGATGATGGGGCAGGGCACTTCAGTTCTATCTGTCCAATGATTCTGGATCCTTGATTTCTTTTCTCCTTCTGCTTGGCAGGAAAACAAGGATGGCAGTGGTTATGAAGAAGTGTACTACACAGTCATTTATCACAGTCATTTTCAGAAATCCCCTCTGGTGTCCAAAGATGGTGGCTATGAAAATATTGACTCCACCACAAAGAGATTGAGGCAACTTAGGGATGGGTCAGAAATGGAATATGCCCTTCTCAGGATCATGTGTGTTCCAAAGCTTTCTTCCAGCAACCATGAGCATAGTTATGAGCTTGTGTTTTCCCTCCTAGAAACCCTCATGTGGCCTCGCCATCTGCCATGCAACAAACAGGACCAAGAATGAGGGACTCTGGGGGAGTCTCTCAGCAGTTCATGAATCACCTACTACTGGTGGGAGACCAAAAATTTTGTCATTTTGCTGGGTTTACTTGGGCATCATCTCTGTTGATTGGGTTAAACCATATGCATTGATATGACACAGATTGTTCTATATCTTTGGTTTGTAAGGTTTGGGGACATGGATAAGGTGGAAAACTTTTCTAGGACAATAAGCATCCACAGATATATGTTCTAGAATCTTCCATGCAATCTTGCTATCCCATTAAAGCATACCAATATTTCTACTCATAATTATTTCATTCATTCATCAATCACTCAATGGGCTTCTTTTAAAAAAAAAAAATCAGAGAAACTTATTTTTTATAATGATAAAGGTATTTTAGTAATAGTTTAAAATGGCCCTTAAATTTACAATATGATTTTGAGCACCTCACATTTCAACCATATAGAACTACCATTAAGCTATTTTTTTTAATTTTTAAAAAGTAACAGAAGGCAATAGAAAGTATAGTTGTTTGTCCTGATTTTCAAGGAAGTTAAGCACAACAGATAGAGTTGCAAACTTTGTTTTTAGAATAAGGCAAAATATACTGTCAAGCTGCATGTTTAAAAACAAATCCACTAGATAATTTTTTGAGGGGGGATGGAGGCTGAAAGACTGAAAATGAAACAGAGTTGAGATCTTCTTTCTAATATGATAGGAAATTAAATCCCACTCATGTATTAATTCCTACTTCTCTGAACCTTAGAATAAAATTTTTTAGCAGAAGTTTTATGATAGTGTTGTCATAAATTTTAAAATTCAATTCCAGGAGAAGTTATCTTTGGAAGAAAGATCAGTCCTTTTGAAGGAATTTACTGAATTTAGAATATGACTAAACATTACAATTTAAAAATTTCTCTATTTATTTCTACAGTAACTTTTTTTCTACACATTAAACTATAGATACCCTAATAAAATAATATAAAAATGACAGTTAGAAATAAGGTGTAGATGACTCTGTAAACCCAAAAAATCAGATAAAAGGCCTTAAAACTGGCAGTGTTAATGACGGGTGAAACTAGGTGAAGGGATTTTAGGTGTTCACTCTATTCCACCTTTCTCGTACGTTTCAAATTCTTCTTAAAAAAAAAAAGATGAGAAAAGAGCTTTAACCATCATTAGAAGACATGGGAGCAGAACATATGAAAGATCAACTTAAATTTTTCAAGAGTCCAGTCTGAAACAACATTATGGCTCATCGTTAACAACCACTAGTTATGTTCAGCTTCTTCAGGTAACTCAGTGGTCACATAAAAGTTCTCACCATGCATCTAAGAGAGCTACTTTTTAGAGTAACCACACATTTTGAGATTTAAAAAACAAAAAGCAGGGTAAGCACTAATACTACCAAAGTGTGATTACTCAAAGTTTCACCGGTAACCATATTTAAATGCTTAAGATAATCAACTCCATTTTCCATGAATTGGAAACCTGCATTTAACTCCTATAAGAAATATCTATTAAGATGAAACAATTTTAGTCCTTACAAAGCTCTCTTTCCATCCAGTTGGTGAAGAAACATGCCTATAAACTATGTACAGGTCCTCAGATGGTACACATCATATTGAAGTATAGCAGCTTCCACAGCGTCAGGGGAAAGTTTCCAAACACTGCACAGCAGCAGCTTCCCTTCCCGCAGACTGCCCTCCAGCTCGCTAGAGTCCTCCACATGCACTTCTCTCTTGTGCAGCTTCCATATGCCCTGAAGCGGGGTCTCAGTGTGCTGGGGTTTGCCCTCCCTCTCCTTGGCCAGCACTGGCGAGCAGGTGGAGGCTGTGGGTTTAAGATGTCTTCACTCTACCCCCGCAGGCCGCCTCACCTCCTTCTATGTACTCCTTAAAAATATAAAGCTCGTAGATGACCAGGCCTTTAGCTAACCTAATATTTACTTCAATTTTGCCTTTTCCATGTGCTGGAGGTTCTTGCTTGTAAACGTGTACAATACACTTTTTTGGTATTGGTCTGAAAGGAGTATGTCAGGTCATTTAACAAGATGAAACAACTCAGGAGCAGTTGCCCATCTTTGCCCTTCTCAAGCAGTATATACAGCAAATTGGATGATTCTGTTAAAAGGTAAGTGGAAAAAGTGGAAAATAAGTGTATGGGTACAGCTTTGTTTACAGCATGCCAGAGTTTTTTCTAAAAGCCTGTAACTAGTTACTGCTACTAAAAAGAAGATGAATATTATTTGGATTTAATATTTGAGCAAGCTGGTGAGTAATACATCTTTTGGCATTTTTATTTCCAAGGCCTTTTATTTATTTATTTTTATTATTATTTATTTATTTATTTATTTTTTATTGTGGGTAAAAATCAAAATTTTCACAATACATACCAATATTTGTAAAATGATATATAAATACATATGCATATATGTGCATTTGTTTACATAAATGTTATTTGTTATATATATATATATAATTTTTTTTAAGGTGCTTAGATTACCTAAATATTACTCAGAAATTACAGGGATTCCCATGTTCCCCACCCCCCACACCTCCAACAACATCCCACACCACCATTCCTCATCCGTGTGGTACAAGACCCACAATGGATATGCACATCCTGGGGCCTTGCCACCCAAGGCCTTTTAAAATGATATGCCAACTTCCCAGGTAAGATGCAAAGGTCTTAATTGACAAGCTATTTGTGACACATTTTTCTCTATAGTTACAATATACTGATATTTTAGTCATTGGCAATTATAAATTAGATGATCTTCATCTTAAATATTTGTATTACACAAGGCTTGACTTTCTACCCTGGAATAATTTTAGTAATCCTCTGTGGTTCTTTCAATGTGCAGAAGAAGAATTTAATAGAAATCTTGTGATTCTAGAACATCCAACCTGTCAGAAATATGCCAATCTTGTCGAAATCAGCTAATTTTAGGAAATGCTAAAATTATTTATTTACATATTATATTAATATATAATAAATATCATATTTAAAATAAGACTGATTAATTTTACTTTGCTTAGCAACCTGGAATTATAGCAGAAGGGACAATTGACTAATGAATACTATTGTCTAATAGAAAGAACATTGAAAAACAAAGGTCTAATAATTAACCTATTTGTTAACTATAGTCCATGGGCAGGCCACTTAATCTTTCTGAGATTCCCTTTCTCAACTAGGAAAAATTAAAAATATAACTATCTTATGTGATTGTGAAGAGCAATAAAAATCACTATTGTAAAAGTCCTTTTTAACCTGTAAACTGCTTTTAAAGGCTAATTTATTTTACTTTGCATGTAAATAGTTGCAATTTTTTACATTCATATTTTCACCAACTTTACTGAGTTATAATTACCTACAACAAACACAACCATTTTAAAGGCGTACTTAGAGGAGTTTTGTCAAATGCATTCACATATGTAATCATCACATCCACCAGCAAATAGAAATTTTCTGCCATCTCAGAGATTTTCATCCTGTTCTTCTTAGTCAAAACCACAGATCTGTTTTGGATTACTTTAGGTTAGATTACTTGTTTACACCTTTCTATGGTTGAGAAGTATAATTTTCTATGTATGTATCATAATTTGTCAATGAAATCATGTGTTGATGGGCATATGCACAAGGGGTATTTATAACTTTTGGCATTCTGAATAAAGCTAGTATGAATATTTTTGAATATTCTGGGTTATGTGGTAAGTGCCTGTGTAAGTTTATAAGAAAGAAACAAGCTGTTCTACAAAGCAATTGTATCATTTAAATGCATACCAGCAATTTATGAGTTGTAGTTGTGCAATATTCTTACCACCAACATAATCACTAATCTTGGACTATGACAATATATTAATTAAAGCACTTCTGATGGATGTGCAATGGTAAGAAAACATCACAATTTAATTTGAAGTTCCCTGATGATTTTCCTTTAGTATGAGCCATGCTTCAAGGAAATTTTGCAAATATTCCTTGAGAACTGATCAATTAATTTAAGAGGACTCAATATCTCTATAATACTGAGAGTTCACATTCCAGAATATATTATATAATATCTTGCATTGTAATTACTTCATGGTCTCAATACTGTAGTACTGATTCATTTATATTCTTCATGTGTATCATGAACATCATAAAAATTATGCCTGTGCAGTTTCATGTTGCTGCTTTCATGACTCTTCTAAATTTAGAATTTCTAATTTTCTAGTTAAGTATTATTCTTTTATTATATTTTGTATTTTTATTTTATAATTAATAACATTACTGAATTATCTCAATGTTTCTAATAGATTTTCAATTGATTTAACCGAAGTTGCCTAAATAAAAATTTTATTTAGCCATAATGACATTTACCCATTATTTTCAGAATTTATGCCTATCTTTTTGTTTCACTTTGTTGTTAGAATTCCCCAAACAAATTAAAATATTGTTTAACTGAGCCAGATACTTTTTTCTCATTTTATTGAAATATTCCTCAGCTTTGTTCATTGATGTTAGTTTTCAATTTGATAAACAAATAACACACATATCCTCAAACTTTGATGCATGTGTGCACAAATAGAAATGTAGACATGGTCATATCAAGGAAGCTTTATTCTTCTTATATTTTACTTAGAACATTAATCAGGAAGCTATGTTAAATTAGATTAGATTATTTTGTGAATGCTGTTTTAGTAACAGTAGAGATGTTAAGTTTGCATTGATATGTAAAGTCTTAAAATGCAATAGCTTTTCACTTTAAAAAGTATAATTAACATTAAAATAGGATTTAGGACCTATCACAAACCATGAATGACAATAGCATAAACAAAATTATACATCTTTAAAAATAAAAATAAATAAAGATATTATGACTTGTAATTATTGTTTCTTACATAAAATCACAGGAAATGAAGTTGAGGGGCCATGAGCCATATGACCTCAGGGAAGCCATCAGCACTTTTCAGTTGCACACCTTGCTAGCTATATAGCCTATTCAAGGTGAGAAACTATATCCCATTTTTGGGAGCAGCCACATCTCATCAATCTTGGTTATGAGGAACAAGTGCATAATAACATGTCCAGACTCTCATTTATCTTTGATCCAATATACTACAATAAATTTATTGAATTTATATTACAAGGAGGATTCAAAGCAAGAAATAAAATCCTCAAGTGTCTTAAGAAGGAGAAAATACTTCTAATAGGCTGTTAACCTTTCCTTCAAGGGAATATTCAGGTAATCACATTTGCTTAATTTATTAATGCAATCAATACTATTAGAATTTCATTACTAGATTTTCTAATATTGATCCATATTTACTTAACTGGAAATAAAATCAATGGAGATACATTTGTTATTCTTTAAAATATAACTGTGTGATATTGTTAATGTTTATTTGGATTATTTATATCAATATTCATTTATTCAATATTCATAAATGGAAAATGAAATGAAATGAAATTCATAATGAAATTAATCTGTAACTTTTCCCTAATATTGTATTATGAAAAATTTCAAACACAGCAAACATGAGAGAGTTTTATGGTGACATGTTCTACCAATTTTGTTCTTTGTTAAACAGTTATCTATCCACCCATTCACCCATCAATCAATCTAACTTCTTTAAACATTTCAAATTAAATTTCCTGATAAAAACATTGCAAAAGATAGGAATAGAAGGAAACTTCCTCAACATGATAAGGGCATATATGAATAAGCCACTGCTAGCATCATATTCAATGGTGAAATCCTAAAAGCTTTCCCACTAGGATAGGGAACTAGACAAAGGTGCCAAGTTTCACTGCTACTATTTAACATTGTGTTAAAGTACTTGCTGAAGCACTTAGGCAAGAAAAATATATAAAAGGCATCCAAATTGGAAAGGAAGAAGTAAAAATTTACCTATTTGCAGACAACATGATCCTATATATAGAAAGCCCTGAGAAATCTACAACAAAGCTTCTTGAGCTAATCAATAGGTTCAGTAGGGTGGCAGGTTATAAGATCAATGTGCAAAAATAGTAGCATTTTTGTACACCAAAAATGAGTGATCTGAGGAGGAAATCAAGAAAAAAATCCCATTTGCAATATCAACTAAAAGAAACAAATACCTAGAAATAAATTTAAAGATGTAAATGACTTACATGCAGAATATTACATAACATTTGTATTAGTCTGCCAAAGTGGTGCTGATGCAAAATACTAGAAATTGGCTAGTTTTTATAAAGGTATTTATTTGGGTTAGAAATCTACAGTTACCAGGCCATAAAGTGTAATTTTCTTCCTTCACCAAAGTCCATTGCCACATGTTGGAGCAAAACAGCTGCCGATGTTTGCTAGGGTTCAAGCTTCATTGGTTCCTCTCTTCCTGAGTCTCCATTTCTCTTCTGGCTCAGTGCCTCAGTTTCCTCCACAAGGCCAGCTTTAGACTCTCAGGTGAATGGCTCATCTCTTTTCCCAGGGCCTTCTCTCCTTCCTCATGACCAAGCTCTCTTACTTCCCAGGGCTCTAGCTCAAGACTCCAACATCAGAACTTCAATCAAAACTTCAACTCTGTCATTTGCCATGACTTTCATCTTTGAGAACCCACCCATCTAGGGACAGGGCTCAATGCTTTACTGACATGGCCCAGTCAAGGCCCTAATCATAACTTAATCTTGTCCAGATGAACAGACCTGTTTACAAGCATAATCCAGTATCTATTTTTGCAATTCATAACTATTTCAAACTGCCTAACTGCTACAACACTGTTAAAGGAAATCAAAGAAGACCTAAATAAATGGAAGAATTTTCCCTGTTCACACATAGGAAGACAAAACATCATTAAGATGTCTATCCTACCAAAAAGGATTTACAGATTTAACACAATCTTAATAAAATTTGCAACAGTATATTTCAGTGATTTGGAAAAGCTAACTATGAAATTTATTTGAAAGGACAAGTGGCCCAAAGAGCCAAAGATATATTGAAAAAGCAAAATAAAATCAGATGAATCATTCTACTTGACTTTAAAACATACTACAAGTCTACACTGGTCAAAACTGCATGATATTGGCAGAACGACAGACACACTGCCCAATTGAACTGAATTGGAGTTCTGATATAGAACTTCATATATGCATTCACCTGATATTTGACAAGGCCACCAAGCCCACTCAACTGGGAGAGAATGGCCTCTTCAACAAATGGTGCTTGGACAACTGAGTATCTATATCCAGAAGAATGAGAAAGGAATAACATCTCACACCTTACACAAAAATTAACTCAAGATGGATCAAATATATATAAATATAAAGGCCATGACCATAAAGCTCCTAGAAGATAATGTAGGGAAGTATCAATAGGATCTTGTATTAGGAAATGGTTCCATGAGCTTTACACCCAAAGCACAAGCAATGAAAGAAAAAAAATATAAATGGGACCTCCTAAAAATTAAAAACTTGCACCTCAAAAGAGTTTGTCAAGAAAGTGAAAAGGCAGCCTACTCAATGGGAGAAAATATTTGGTAACCATATATTTGATAGGGGCCTAATATTCAGCATATATAAAGAATTCCTACACTTCAAAAATATAAAGACAAATAACCAATTTAAAAAATGCACAAGCGATTTGAACAGACACTTCTCCAAAGAAGAAATACAAATGGCTAAAAAGTGCATGAAAAGATGCTCAACATCACTAGCTATTAGGAAAATGCAAATCAAAACTAAAATGAGATATCATCTTACACCCATTAGTCTGGTGGCTATTAAAAAACAGAGTACTACAAGTGTGGGAGAGGATTTGAAGGAATGGGAACACTAATTCACTCTTGGTGGGAATGTAGAATGGTACAGCCATGGTGGAGGACAGTTCGGCAGATCCTCAGGAAGCTGATTATAGAACTGTCTTATGTTCATTAATCCCACTGCTGTGTATGTAACTAGAAGAACTGAAAGTAGGGACATGAACAGATATATGCACAACAATGTTCATAGCAGCATTATTCACTATTGCCAAAAGTTGGAATCAACCTAAATGTCCATCAACAGATGATTGGAGAAACAAATTGTGGTATATACATACAATGGAATATTAGTCAGCTGTAAGAAGCAATGCACTATTAACACATGGGATAACATGGATGAATCTTTAAAACCTTATGTTGAGTGAAGCAAGCAAACCAGGCACTGAAGGACAAATACTACATGACCTCACTGATATGAATTAAACAAACTGAGCAGGCTCACAGAGCTAGAGTCTGGAAGATAGGTTTACAAGGTCTAGAAAGGGGGAAGAAGATTGTGACTCAATGTCCATATGGGCAAAATCTATGGTAAGGTGGAAGGGTGTAGTTGTGCTGTGGATGGACATAACAGCTGTGCAGTGATGTTATTGGGCTAGGTGGTGCTGGTCTGTGAGGAGGGTTGAGTGGGGAGGGTGGATTAGACTGTCCATGGAATTGGGGAATGCTTGGGGGAGAGATCAGTTGAACTTTGTGGATTTGCAGGTATGTGGGTGAAAGTACAATATTGGGAATGTTCTTTTGGCAAATATGTCAGGGAAGGGCTTCTGGTTTAAGGTGTTGGAAGTAGGGGGCATGTGGGACAGGGAATATCTGAGGCAGGCTTATAGGGAGTGCATAGCATTCATCTTGTCTTAGTGTGTTATATCAGGGAGTGGAGACTCATTACAAGCGGGAAGGTGTTGGGCTGCCATCTTGAGGTGTCCTGCTATGATCACAAGTAGAGGGGCAGCAGTCTTTTGATATTATAGGCAGTGCCTAATAGGGTAGGACAGGCCTGTATGCCAAGCCCTCAATGTTGTTGCAAGTAACTATGAATCTTGTCCTTCAATGAGTAAATCCTGGAGGGATCTGAGGGGATAAGGAGGGAGGAATATAATAGATGGAATATGGGATATTTTTGGGTGATGGAATTGTTCTGCATGATTTTGCAAGGATGGATACAGACCATGTCAAACTTCATCAAAATCTATAAAAGTGTATAGTCCAAAATGTAAACAGTGTAAATCACTGACCATTGATAGTATCAATATTTCAATATTTGTATATCAATTGCAACATATGTACCACCCACATGTAAAATGTTATTAGTAGGCGACAGTGGAAAATGGAGAGGTTGTTGGGTATATGGAATCACCTATATACTGTACATGACTTTTCTGTAACCTAAAGCTTCTTTGAAGACAAAATGAAAAAAATAAAACACTGGGTGAATAAATTGAAGCAAATGTAACTGTACATAACAGACAACAGCTCTTACAGTGATGAAAGGCACACTGTCAATTTTTTTTTTATTTTTAATTTTTAATTTTATTTCAGACTTTAAAAATTTTTTTTGTATTTTCTTATTTTTTAAATAACAAAAAATATCATTTCCCTATTAATTGCATTCATTTATTTTGTTGGTTTCAATTTTGAGGAAGTTTTGGATCACAGAATGCTTAAAATTGTGGCAGGGGAGGATCATTGGAGCTGGGTGTCAGAGATGTGGGATGCATGGGAAGAGGTTCACCTGGGCCATACCTATAAGACATATGAATGTGTTTAAGTATTCATGAGACATTGTCATAGTGTGTGGAGGTTCACTCAATTAAGAAATATTGAATTTCCATCCTGAGATTTCTGCTGCAATCTCTAATGTGATAGCAAGAATCTCTTGAGTATACAGACAGTGACTAGTGAAGGAGGATGGACAATTGACAGAGCCTTGATTGTGATGACTGTACATATGAACCTTTATTTTCAAATTGAAGCTTAGCATAGTATTGTAGGGTGCCTAAGCATTACATCCTGAGATCCTCCTTGTTGCTCAAATGTGGCCTCTCTCTAAGCCAATCTCAGCATATAAATGCATTACCTTCTCCCCAGCATGGGATCTGACTCCTGATGATGAGCTTCCCTGGAACAGAGGGATTACTACCAAGCACCAACTAGCAATGCAACTGGAAAAAGACCATGACCAAAAAGTGGAAATGGTAAAGACAAATGAGTTTATATGGCTAAGAGACTTCAAAGTGAGTTGGGAGGTCATTTCGGAGGTTATGCTTATGCACATCTCAGCAAGTACTCATTGACAGCCAAAGTAAATATAACCTCAAATAGTGGGGCTCTTGAGGGCTCTGGAGACATCCAGACACCATAGGCAAGACAGATAGCTCAGGAGTTTGGTACCTGGCCAGTTGGCCCTACTTTGGAATTTACACTCCCCAGTGTGCTAGAGTTAGACTCAAGTTGTGTTTTCCTTACATATGGCTCTGCTGCCCCTCTTTTTGAACCTATAGTTAGTACTAGAGTTGATTGGTGTATGTCCAAGAGACTTAAAGCTTTGGGTGGTCCATGTGCCAGTTGAGCCCTGAATTGGGACAGACTTACAACACGTACTCTCCAGCTCACTGGACTCGACCAGGACAACTATCAAGGAGATGGTGATTGACAATGACCATATCAAGGAACAGAGAGAGTCTGCAACTGCAAGCAAGATAGTCCCATCCGTCTGTCCCATGGGATCAAAGCCCCCTCTCAATTAGAGGTGGAGTGGGCATCACCATCACAGAATCCTCAGGATTGGGAAATGGATGATGGACTAGAGTGGACTTAGAGTTGTTCTACTGTAGACTTGTTGTGATCCTAGCAATGGAAGAACTTTTATCATGGATGTGGAGGCAGTGGCCAGTGGAGATTCTGAGGGCAGGGAAAGGGAAAAATGTGTGTAATTTGGGGGCATTTTTGGGACTTGGAATTTATCCTGAATGACATCATAATGACAGATACAGACCATTGTATATCTTGTAATAAGTTGCAAAAATGTGCAGGGGAAAATGTAAACTACAATGTAAAGTATAATCCACACTTAAAGGCAATGCTCAGTTGTGGCAGTTGAACTACAGAAATGAAGGATGTTGTTGGAAAATGTGGGAGGGCTAGGGAGCAGGGCATATGTGAATCCCCTATATTTTTTTTCATAACATTTGTGCAATATAAGTTTCTTTAAAAATAAAAGATAAAATGTATTAAAATTTAATTAAACAGTTTATAATAAAATTTAGAATAATTCAGAAAAGAAAAAGGAACTTGATATGTTGTCAGAGAATAAGCACATAGTGAGCCACTTACCAGTAGGAAAGAAAAATTAACTTATTACAGGAAATTCAGTAAAGGTGCTTTTACAAAAAAAAGTACTGGAAGTTTAGAAGGAGTAGGAGTAACTCAGTGGTTGACTACCTGCTTTTTATGTATGAGGTCCCAGGTTCAATCCCTGGTATCATTTGACCAAAAAAAGACATGTTAAGTATCAGAAACTGGAAACAATTCAATATTTACAGAAAGTAAAATGAGCAGTAGGAATCACCAGGGAGAGACTGGAAAGGAAGGGGGCAGCCAAGCATTTAATGCCATTTAAGTCATTTTAAAGAAAGTAGTAGAAAAAATTGGAATAGTGAATATGAAAACCACACAAGAAAGGATTTTTGGTGATAACCCATATGTAAAATTATTACATAAATATTTAAAAAAAACAGTTAAAAGCCTAAAAACAAAGGAAAATATTTACTACAGATGGGCCAATTAAAGTTTTATGTTATCAATTCAGAATGATAACATACAAACCACAGAAAAGAGCTGAACAACTCAGCAGGAAAAAGTTTTCAAGTTAAGAAGAGAAACAAACTGAGCCATTTAGTTACCAGTTTAAAATTTATTAAAACTGATGGACATGTGCCAGGTGGGCCCTGAGCTTCAGCAGAGTTGCAACACCTACTCTCCAGTTCTTTGGAATCACCCAGGACAACTATCAAGGAGGTCAGGATGGACAACCACCATACCAAGGAACTGAGAGTGTCTATAGCTGCAAGCAAGAGAGACCCATCCATCAACCATAAGTGATCGAAGCCCCCTCTCAATAAGAGGTGGAGTGGGCAGCACCTTCCAAGAATCCTCAGGATTTTGGAATATAATATGGACTAGAGTGTACTTACTACTATTCTATTACAGACTTGTGATTCTAGCAATGGAAGAAATTGTATCATGGAGATAGTGCCCAATGGGGTTGCTGAAGGAAGGGAGAGGGAAAAAGAAGTGTAATATGGGGGTACTTTTGGGACTGGGAATTGTCCTAAATGACATTGCAATGAAAGATACAGGCCATTATATATCCTGCCATAACCTACAGAATTGAGTGGGAGAGAGTGTAAACTACAATGTAAAGTATAATCCATCATTAGTGGCAATGTTCCAAAATGTGTTCATCAATTGCAATGAGTGTACCACACTAATGAAAGAAGTTGTTAATGTGGGGAAAAGTGGGAGGTGTGGGGAATAGGACATATGGGAACCCTTATATTTTTTATGTGACATTTTATGTAATCTAAGTATCTTTTAGAAAAAATAAAAAATTATTTTTAAAAAACGGATGGACAATCAAACACATATATTAAGCAATAGTTGAAAATCTTTGCCCTCTGAAATATAAGCAAAACTGAAATACTAATTCCTGTGTTAGCACTGGGAACTATAACTTTAGTGGGAGAATAAAATCTTTTTACACTGTTTCTTGTTACATTACTGAAGAAAACAGTAGAGATATTTTTGAAAATTGTCAGGACATCATGCAAAATTTTTCATTTGGTAGAGTTTATTTAAGTGCTATATATAATTGGAAAAACAGAAACAATATTAATGTCCAACAGAAGAATATTTGTTTGATAAATTGTTATACACTATATTTTATAATAGAATACTTTGCAAGTAATAATACACACACATACATAGATTAATAGTGATTGATAGATGATAGATAGATAGATAGATAGATAGATAGATAGATAGATAGATAGATATGTGTTACAATCATCAAATGTACACAATATATTGTTGAGTAGAGAAAACAGATTATAAAACTTTATGCATAGTTGGATACTACTTTATACACTATTTTATATATGTATGTGTAATTGCATTTAATGCTGCCTCCCAATGGAACCTGACATTTTATTGCAAAAACTTCCCAAATATTTTTCAATGTAAAATGAGTGCTTGGACAAACACATATGTGCAAGTCTGGTGACAATACTGATGATTTCAAATTTTTGAAATTGCTTATCTGTCTCTCCCTAAAATAAACAGGAAATTTAAAATAAAGCTTTTAAATCCACAGAAAAAAATAAAACAAACAAACAAATGTATTTTCCTAAGTCCTGAAATACCCATGAAATAATAGTTCATGTTTGTTATTCAGCATCTTGCTTTTCATTTTCTTTTCTTTAGCCCCACAATTTCCATCTTATCCTGATCTCTGAGTGAGATGTACTTAATAGTTCCACCCAAGTGCTAAATCCATGGGCTATGATTTCTGTGGTTTAGTACTTTGATTTTATCTTATCTAAAATGTTTTATCTTATCTCAAAATGAAAAATTAACTTAAAAATGAATCTGAACTGATGATGTTCTCAGGGAAAATGGTACTGCATTTATATATATTTTTAAAGTTCCTATAGATCAAGCCTTGCCTAAATTGAGCTCACATTATGAAATTAAGAATTGAATGGGCAAAATACTCTTGTAAGGATTAGAAGACAAAACAAATAACAAGCTTAGATCCCCAAGAACGTCTCAGAATAGAGCTAGACAAGAGATGCCATGAAAAAACTATTCTTTAAGGACATTGGATGTATAAAGTGAGGAATGTAAAATGCAAGGAAATATATGATACTATCAAATTAGTCAAAATCAAAATCTAATGGAAATAGTAATAGAAGTTACAAACTTTATGGATTAAATAGTAGACTAGACATTAATGAAGAGAGAAATCATGAAATTGAAGCTAGATCTGAACTCAACACAAAGAGGTAAAAGGAGAGAAAAAATGAAGGAAAGGTTGAGAGACAGGATGAGAAGAAAATGATCATGATTCCTCACTAATCCATAGATTTTAACTAAAATCTATGAAAAAAATAACGTTTTTTCTAGTGAGGCAATTGTGACAGTTTGGAACTTTTTGTGGATTCCAGAAAGGATCATGTTCTTGGAGCTAATCCATTCCTGTGGGTGTGGGCACTTTGATCATATTGCTTCAGTGAGGTCTGCCCCAGCATTGATCTTGACCCTGTTGCTGTAGTTCTTTATAAATGGATGACTAAAACAAGAGACACACAGGGAAAAGCAGCAGAAACAGAGAAATCCCCAGGAGGCTGAAATCAGTGGAGCACAGAGGCATGAGAAGAGGCCCATGAGAAGCTGAAAGAGATGAGGACCAGAGGAGAGGGGAGAGAGAAGCCATATGCCTGTTCACCCACAGTTGAGTTCAGGGAAAAAGTGAACTTGGTGGGGAAAGCAGAGACATTAGCAGAGACTGGCCACCATTGTGCCTTGCCACATAGCAGGTGTCCAGAATCACCGGCAGCCAACCTTGGGTGAGACAGCATCTCAGATTATGCCTTGATTGGGACATTTTCACAGCCTGAAGCCTGTAAGCTTTTAGTCTAATAATTTCACAGTATAAGAGCCAACATTTTTCTGCTATTTTGCTATTAGCAGCTTTTCTCAAATTAAGACAATGTGATTTCAAATGTTTTCTTATTTTGAACAATGCTGCAGTTACTAATGGTGCACGTGTTTCCTTGTATATATCTATACATATGCCAACAAAGTACAATTTTTGAAGTGGGATTACTGGGTTGTAAGAAATGTGTTTGTCCAACTTATGTGCTATTGCCAAGTGATTTTCAAAGGAAATCAATTTATACTGCCATCAGCAGTGGAAGATAATTCCCATTACTCCCTGTATTAGTCAGCCAAAGGTGTGCTGATGCAAAATACCAGAAATCTGTTTGCTTTTATAAAGGTTATTTATTTGGGTAGAGGCTCACAGTTACCAGGCCATAAAGCATAAGTTACTTCCATCACCAAAGTCTACTGCCATTTGTTCAAGTAAGATGGCTGTTGACGTCTGTGAGGGTTCAGGCTTCCTAGGTTCCTCTCTTCCCAGGGCTTGCTTCTCTCTGGGTTTAGCTCCTCTGCTAGCTCCACAAAGCCAGCTGTAGACTATCAGGTGAATGGATTGTTTCTCTTCCTAGGGCCATTTCTCTTTCTTCATGACCAAGCTCCTCTGTGTGCTTACTTCCCGGGGCTCCAGATTAAAAATTCCAATATCAAAACTCAACTCTGTCCTTTGCCATGTCTTTTATCTGTGAATCCCCACTCATGAAGGGATGGGGACCCTACACCCTACTGATGTGACCCAATCAAAGCCTTAATCATTATTTAATCAAGTAAAACTCTGAATCCAATATAATCTAATATGCCCAGAGGAAAAGACCAATACACAAACATAATCAAGTATCTAATTTTGGAATTAATAAATAATACCAAACTGCTACACTTCTCTTTTAATTTTTCACCTATCAGGTATTTGTGAAATAGCATATCACTATTGCTTTAATTTGCATTTCTCTGATTAGGTTAGGTTGTGCACCTTTGCATTTAGCTATCAGCAGTCTAGATTTCCTGTTCTGTCAATTGTCAATGTCATTGTATATATTTCTATTGATTGTTTCATTTTCTTATTGATTTGAGTGTGATCTTCATGTATTCTGCATACAAATGTGTTTTATGCATTTCAAATATGAGCTAAAAATATAATTGAGGTTATAGCTTGCATTTTAATTTTGGGGACAAGCTTTTACTTTAGGAAATTTACTACTATCGTTATGATATCCTCTTTCTGTTTTTTGACAGAGGTTTATTTCCTTACTCTGAAGTTATAAAGATAGTATTAGGGTTCTCTAGAAAAACAGAACAAATATGATATGTATACATATATAAATATTAAAGAAATTAGCTCCTGTATCCAGCAAGTCCAAGTTCCATAGGGCAGACCAAAAGTTGGCAATTCCAATGAAGGTGAAATTTTATTCTGCAATAGAAACAGGCTGACTGATGAAGAGGTAGACATACTTTTTGACTGCAGAAATCCTCAGTTCTGCCTTAATAATCAGAAAACTGATTGGATGAGGAAATGCCTCTCATTGCTGAGGGCAATCTCTTTTGTTTGTGGATGCAATCAGCCATAGAGTCAATCAAATGATATAGATGCTAATCCATCTATGAAATACCATCACAATAACAATCAGGTCAGTTCTTGCTTAACAAAAAAACTGTACACCATAAACTAGCCGAGATGACATATGTAATTAAACATCACAAAGATGTTTTATGCAAATTCACTGTTTTAGTTGGAGTAGTACTCAAGAATAAAGAAGGGGAGAGAAATAGAAGTAGAGAGAGAGAGAGAGGAAGAGATAGATATATGTACATATATATACATAGATACATTTAAAGCTATTTATAAATTAAAATTATATAAATTTATATGTAGCTATATATAAAATTAAGTATGTATTTGTAGCTATACTTTTTTATTAGAGAAGTTGTGGGTTTACAGAAAAAGCATGCATAAAATACAGTATTTTCATGTACTACCCTATTATTAACACCTTGCATTTGCATTGTACATTTGTTACAATATCACATGTTTATAATTGTACTATTAACTATAGTCCATGGTTTACCTTATAGTTCACTGTTAACATAAACTGTGACAAAACATCGTTGTGACATTAATTAATCTATGTACATTAATTTAATTTTATTTACTGATTGGGTTAATTGAGCCATTCTTCAAATTGTTTATGCTATTTTCTGAGTGTGCATTGCAGTGGAAGCAAAAAAGGAAATAGTTACACTAGTTATCAGGCTATTGTTCCATAAAATAAATTATGTTGGTTTAAACTATGTTGGTAAGGAGGGGGTGGGACAAATGGATGGGTCGAGGATATATTGAAAACTTTGAGCTAATAGAATTTATCAAGTGCTCAAATTATGGTTTTTCAAGTGGAGAGTATGATTCCTAAGTTATTGCTTTAGCTTGCTCACATTCCTTTTAGTGTTTTGGCCATTTCCTCCAAGTGGGTCAGAATGGGTTGGATTAACAGCATGATTTAGGGTGCTCTGCTAATGGCTGTAGTAGAGAACACTGGGCAGTCTTCAACTCCCTCCCTACTACCAGGATCAAGAAGCTGAATTATTAAATGAGACTGAGATGAAGGAGCCAGCAAAGCAAGAGCAGAGACTTACTAGGGCATCCAAAGAAATGCTTGTTTGGTCTGCTTACAGCAAGGAATAGAAATGTGCAAGCAGCTGCAATAAAAATCTGTTTTCCTTTTTTGGGAACATATATTTCCCAGCCTCCTTAATAGTTAGGTCCATGATTAAGTGATAGCTAACTGAAGGTAAGTGGAATAATGAGTGACACTTTGAAGTCTGTCCCATAAAAAATTTCCAGGGTTTCCCTTACTATTCTGATCTATTTCTGGATGACTTATGTTTATTGCATATGCAGAACTTCAATAAATCTGAGGACTGAATTAATGAATGAATTGATGTCTGTGCCCACTCCTGCTGATCTGGAAACCAAATTTATCATTAAATAAGACATAAACTTTTATTGAATTGAATTCATTATAAGCTTGTGTCAATTTGTTGCTGAATCCTAGTTCACCATAACTAAAAGAGAAATTGGAATTGGAAGTGGCTTTTGCCATAATATAAACCATAAATATAGGGATTTTGGAACTCCTATTAATAGAACTTTAGCCATTTGAACTGACTTTTTAGTTTTCATATCTCTTTTCTACTTTTATCAGTTTTGTTTTACTTTGAGTCATGCTTGCATTTATCTTTAGACATTTATATTGAATACTTTTTAGCTCTCATTGTTTAAATTTTACTATTTTTCTTCTAAGATTGTTTCTTATAGCATCTTGTACTTGTTTTATGAATTCAGTATCCTTTGTTCTCCTTATGATGATATTAAATCTTTATTTTAGGGGGACTGTCTTCCACTGCTCATGAATTGTTTCTGTTTCCTGTGAGTTCTCTTTTAATTTCCTCTGTGATTGGCACTCTATCTTTCATTTTAGAGAATTCCCTCAAATATCTGCTAGTCCACTCAAATTTAACAATTGTTGAGAAATTTTGAAGCTTCACTCTTATCTGACCAAAAGGTGAACTGGCCATTTTTTCATAGAACAATAAATTTGGGGAACTATTTCCCTGTAGATGTTGTTTTTCCAGAACAGAATCCTGCAGTATCCACTGAAGGGTCGTTATTGGACAATTAGTGTTCTGGGTGTAGTATGAGGGAGAGGGGCTAAGGAACTTTAACTTCATTAAATAGACTTTTTAAAATATTCCTATGTCTAGCATTTGTTAAATATTTTCCTTCATCTGTGGCAAGTATTCTCAGGTCTTGAAATGCTCTCATTCAAATTCTCCATTCCTTTATTCCATAAATACTTATTGGGACATATGATGTGTCAAGTTTAAACAAAAACATAAATCCTATGTGGAGTTTTCATTCCAGCAGATAGAAGTATTTAATGAGCAACAAACATCATAATTTAAGCTATAGTATTTTTCAGGGTGGTATTATAATAACTTTATTTAATAACCATTACATAGTAGGAATGTATTATCAATGGTATGAAAAATGAGCAGAATAGCAGTAATTAGGAGAATAGGATGTTGGGAAGGGGGTGTAATTTTCAATGGGATTTCCAGGGAGACCCTCATTAGGGGATTGTGGTAATTTGAGACAGTTTTATGCATTCCAAAAACAGAAGGATTATGTTTGTAGACTAACCTATTCCACTAGATGTGATACACTTTGATTGCATTAAATTCAGCTGAGTAGCCTTTGATTAGGTTATTTTGTAAGATTGTTTTAGGGCAGGGGTTCTTATTTTTTTTTGTTCTGCAGACCCCTTTGCCAGTCAGGTGAAAGCCACAGACCCCTTACTAAGTCCACACTATACTGTGTATTATTTAATAAATATATTACACCTGCAGCAACACATCCCCACAAGAATAATCTTTCTTTGGATTTAAATTCTGCATCATTGACCCCTTGTTAAGAACCCCTGCTTTAGAGCTTTTGATTAGACTACATCAATCAGTCTGACTCAGGTTGCGTCCCTACCCCCTTACTGGGTCTGATATAAATGGACACTCACTCAGACACAGGAAGAGAGAGCTTTCATTTTTGATCCTGCCATGTGACAGAAAGGAGAATGCTAAAACACCTGAGGCCCTCAGGAGAGATGAGATATTTGCCTGATAGCTTACAGCTGAATTTGGGGAAATAGCAGAGTAGCTGGGCCTGAGAGATGAAGTCCAGAGGGGAAGGAGAGACCAGGCAGAGATAACCCTCCATCTTGCTTCAACACATGGCAGCTAACTTTGGTGAGAAAGCCTCTCTTATGGTACCTTGAGTTGGACTTTTCATGCTTGGAACTGTAAGCTTTTACCCCCTCCCAAATCCCCACAATAAAAGTGAACAGATTTATGTTACTTTGTATCTGTATCCCTTTGCCAAATAAGACAGGGATTATAGAGAATACACTTGAAGGAGGTGAAGGAATTAGTCCTGCAAATATATGAGAAAAGTATTCCAATCATATAGGACTGAGGAGGGAATATCGCTGGCATGTACACAGAAAAGCTAAAAAACATTGTGGAGGGACCCCAATTAGAAATTGAGAGCTTAGGGTGAGATGGAGTGCAGAGGGGAAGTGGAGTCATGTTAGATAGAATCCTACTGGCCATTTTTTCTTAGAGAATTTGTGGGATTATAACCAATAATGCATAAAATACTGGATTTCCATATACCACCCCACTATCAACACCCTGCACGGGTGTGGTACACTTTTACAATTAATGAATGCACATTTTAAAAATTGTACTATTAGGTATAGTCCATGATTTAACTTAGGGTTCACTTTTTGTAGTATAGGCTCATGGAATTTTTTAAATAAAAATATTCTAATGTCTTGTATACAACCTAACATTTCCCATTTTAGCTACATTCAGATATATATTTAAGAGGTCTTAATTACATTCATGGTGTTGTGCTATCACCATTACCATCCATTACCAAAACATAACCATTGTTCCAAATAGGAGCTCTGTACAGTTTAAGTCTTAACTTCCCATTTAAGACTTTAACATCCCCCAAATACCTACTGGCTATCTTAAGGATTTTGGATTTTGTTCTGAATGAGATGGAAAGCCAATGGAGTGTTTTGAAGTTATTGTATGACTTATTTTAAAAATATGTCTTTGTCTGCTGTATTGTGAATAAAATATATGGAATGATGTTGGAAGCAGGGGAACAGACTGAATCTCATGCAGGAATCCAGTAGAGATGGTGGTGGTCAGGAAAAGCATAGTACCATGGAAATGATAAGAGACTTAGACTTATTTCATATAATACCACAATGTCACTTAAAAATTTATATCTCTTTTCAGACAAGTCCTTTTTGATACATTGACTTTTTCTACCCTGAAACATGTTAAATATATATAGTGAGTAAAACTTGACATTAGAAGTTTAGGAAAAGATATATGCATTACTTGCATGGCATAACAGATTCATCTCAGAAAATATGATATATGATGTAAAACATATAGAAATTGCTCTCTATGTTTGAATGAACCCAAAATATTTTATGCACAAGTGAGAGGATAAAGCAGCCTCTATATTGCTCTTCAATGTGTGGTGTTCCTGAGATATTTCTCCATAGTTTGAAGAGTTACCTTGAGAACCCAAGGAGGTTGAAAAGTTGGGGAAGGAAATAGGGCAATAAAGGAAAAAGGAATGAATACAATAAAAAGTCATAATTGTACAATTCAGAAGTACTAACTTCATAGTATTATTTTACCATCACTACCAACCATTACCAAAATTTCTCATCACCTCAAATACAAATTCCATACCCATTAAGCAATACCTCCCTATACCCACCACCACATGCCCTGGTAACCTTTAATCAACTTTCTGCCTGCATGTATTAGTTTGTTCTAGATATTCATGTAAGTGGAATCATAAAATATTTGTCTTTTGTAGCTGTTTATTTCATTCAGCATAATAGTTTCATTTATCTGCATTGTGGCATGTATCAGAGTTTCATTCCTTTTTTGACTGAATATTATTCAATTTGAAAAAAAAAAAAATATATATATATATATATATATATACCATGTTCCATTTATCCTTTCATCCATTGATGGACACTTGGGTTGTTTCCACCTTTGGGTTATTTTAAATAATACTGATATAACATTCACGTATAAGAATGTGTTAGGGACTCTGTTTTCTTTTCTTTTGAGTATATACCTAGAAGAATGACTGCTGGTCATATGGTAATTCTATGTTTAAATTTTTAAGAAAGTACCAAACTGTTTTCCACAAAGGCTGCACATTTTTACTCTTCCAGTCACATTATTCTTAACCATTTTTTCTTATATAAACATAGGAGTCAATAGAACAAATGGTCAATTTAAACATTAATTATAAAGCAAAGACACATATAATTGAAAATATTGCCAATATCTCAAATCTATCCCAATGGACAATGCGTTACTTTTCCCAGAAGTTTACACAACTGACATTGCAGATATTGCATTCTTGTTTTTATATTTTAACCACCTTTTAAAGCACTTGTACAATATTACAAATTTGTTCCTGTTTTTTAACTTTATATAAGAAGTGCCTAATTTATTTATTTGTGCCTTGAAGTTTTCTCTTTTATTCTATTACCATATATACAACCTAACATTTCCACATTTAACAATATTCAAATATATAATTCAGTGATGCTAATTATGTTCACAATATTGTGTTAAAATCTTTACCATCCATTACCAAAACTTAAACAGCATCCCAAATAGAAACTCTGTACATTTTAATCATTGACTCCCTATTCCCTACCTCCACCCTGGTAACTGACATTCTAAATTCTGATTCTATGAGTTTGCTTACTTTACTTATTTCATTTCATATCAATGAGATCATACAATATTTACCCTTTTGTGTTTCGTTTATTTCACTCAATATGATGTCTTCAAGGTCCATCCCTGTTGTTGCCTGTATGAGAACTTCATTCCCATTTGTGGCTGAATAATATTACATTTTGTGTATATGCCACATATTGTTTATCCATTCATCATTTAATGCACACTTGGGTCCTTCCATCATTTGCAATTGTGAATCATGCCACTAAGAACATGGATGTGCAAATATCTGTTTGAGTCTCTGCTTTCAATTGTTTTGGCTATACACCCATGAGTGTGATTACCAGGTCAAATGGTAATTCTATACTTAAATTTCTGATGAATTGTCAAATGTTTTCCACAGTGGCAATAATTTACATTCCTACCAATAATGAATGAGTGTTCTTATTTTGGCATATCCTATCCAACACTTGTAATTTTGAGATTTTGAAATAGTAGCCATTCTAGTTGGTGTGAAATGGTGTCTTGTGTTTAATTTGCCTTTACCTAATGGCTAAGCATCTTTAATGGCTGAGCATCTTTTCATGTGCTTTTTGGTCATTTGTATATTCTCTTTGGAGAAAAGTCTATTCAAGTCTTTTGCCCATTTTTTAAACAGTGTATTGGTTTGGAGATATATGTACCTCAGAAAAACTTGTTCTTAAACTTAATCCTTGTAATACCAGGAAATTGCTCTTTGTGCTCACTAGTTACTGACACCCATCACACACTCTCATATTAGGCAACAGTGGGATATAGCCACTGCCATAGCTTGCTGGTGCCAGAGAGATAAATATAAAACCTTCTTCCCCAAGATTGAAGGGGATACAGCACAGGCCCAAAGCTTCCCATTGCTTTTGATTAGCTACTTTGGATCATGGGGCTCTGCCCTGAGGGCAATTATTGTTCCAATGCCTCCCCTTCCCCAACAAATGTTGCAGAGGAGACCTAAAGTAAGACTGCTTCTGCAGAGCTGCAGAAGACAGTTGGACTGCATTTACTAGAAAGGTGCCAAGTCAAGAAAGTCCAGCTTTGGGGAGCCTTGGAAGAAGCTCCTGGCATGCTTTCTGGTCCCTACCTGATCCTGTATCCTGAAAGCTTCTCTGGCCAGTGCTGGTTTTGTAGTTCCTAGCCTTGTTCTGACTGGAAAAGACTTACTTAGGCAACTCCTATCCAGCATATCCCTCCTCCCATAATTTGTCCTACAGGTAAAAGAAGCTTGAGACAACTAAAGCAGTGTAAAAAACAATTGAGGCAGTCAGCCTGGGGCAAAGAGTTACCTGCTTTAAATCCTACAGTGGAACACCTGGGGAATGAAGAAGATCTGTCTCCTGGAAAGTCCATGGGGTATTCAAATGTTTGTAAACAGAGGATCTCCTAAGGAAAGGGGAATGAAGACTAGACTTCTCTGGACATACCAGAGAAAAACTTTTAAAAAATCTTATTTAATATGTTCAAGAAGATGAAGGAAAATACAGAGAAAGAAGTAAGGCTAAAATGTTTATAAAGAACCAAACAGAGTTACTTGAGGGGAAGACTAAAATAATTAAAATGCAAATTTCCCAGGAGGGTATCAAAACAGATTGGAGATGGCAGAAGAAAGGATTCATGAATTTGAAGACAAGAAAATTAATGACAAAGGCTGATGAACAAAGACAAAGATGAATTATAAAAAGGGAAACTAACTTAAGAGTCCTGTGGGATATCAAGTGTACCAATATACACATTATGAAATTCCCAGGCATAGAAGACAGAGAGAAAGAGGCGGAAAGAATATTCAAATATATAACAACAGAAAATGTCCCAAATATAGCAAAATATATGAATATGCATATCCAAGAATCCAAGGGAACAGCAAACAATATAAACATGAAGAGAAATATGTCCTCTCATGTTCTAATCAAACTGTTGAATTCAAAAGACAAGTAGAGAGTTCTGAAAGCTGCAAGAGAAAAACAACACATTGTGAAAAATGGAGCTCCAATTACTTTGACTGCTTATTTCTCATACGAAACCATGGAGGCAAGAAGGCAGTTGGTTGAAATAAAGGGCTGAGAGAAAATAACTGCCAAAAAAGAATTTTATATCTGGAAAGACTTTCTTTCAAAAATGAGGGAAAGATTATGACGTTCTCTGATAAACAAAAGCTGAGGAACTTGATTACCACTAGAATCATTAAAGGGAGTTTTACAGACTGAAAGGAAAGGAAACTAACCAGTAGTTCAAAGTGGCATAAAGAAATAAAGCCATCAGATAAAGCAAACCATAAGGAAAATTATAAATGAGAGTATTATTGTATTGTATTTTTTAGTATGTAACTCTTTTCATACACTAAAGGTGTTAAAATGCAAAGTGTATAGAAACACTATCTGTATGCTATTAAAGTCAAATTGGTATCAAATCAAATATGACTGTTACATATTGAGGGTGCTAAATTTTAACCAATGGTAACTGTAGGAAAATACATGAAAAATAAACCTAAAAAGGAATAAGAAGGTACTTAATATGGCATAATACAAAAAAATCAAATCAATATGAAATTCATGTATGAAGGTGGACATTAATGGAAGAATTGAGGGACAAAATAGGCATAAGACTAACAATGACTAAATAGCAAAATGGCAGAAGAAAGTCCTGCATTATCAGTAATTACTTTAAATGTAAATGGATTAAACTCTCCAGTCAATAGGCAGAGATTAGCAGAAAGGATAAAATAATATGTCCCAAATATATGCTGTTTACCAAAGTCTCACCTTATAATTAAAAGAATATAAGTGGGTTGGAAGTGAAAGGATAAAAAGCACATCATACAAGTATAAAACAAAAGAGAATTGAAGTAGCTATAATAATATGATAAAATAGATTTTAAGTCTAAAACTCTTACAAGAGACAAAGATGGCTATCATATGCAGATAAAGGTGTCAACTCAGCAGGAAGATGCAACAATAATAAATATATATGCACCTAACAGCAAGGCACCAAAATATATGGAAGAAATACGGATTTGAAGGGAGAAATGATGGTTCTACATTAAGAGTTGGAGACATTAACACACCATTTTCAATAATAGAATATTTTGACAAAATATCAGTAAGGAAATAGAACACTTGAACAATACTCTTAATCAACTAGATATACTGCGAATATATAGAACACTTCATCGAACAGCATATACATTATTCTCAAGTGCACATGGATCATTTTCAAGGATAGACCATGTATTCATCACAAAACAAGTGTCAATGAATCCAAAATACTGAAAGTATAGAATGTACCTTCTCTGACCACAATGAAATGAAGTTAGGAATCAATAACAGAGATAGAAATGGAAAATTCGCAAATATGTGAAAATTAAACAATGCACTATTCAAGAACCAACAGGTGAAAGAGAAATTAGGTAATATCTTGAGGCAAAAGAAAATGAAAATACAATGTATCAAAACTTAAGGATTCAGCAAAGGTAGTACCAAGAGAAAATTATAGCTCTGAATACTAACATTACAAAAGAAGAAAAAGGGATTGTGGCTGAAAGGGTAGTCTAGGGATGAATATGTCAACTGAAAGAAACTAGAAAATAATCTAGGGACTGAATAACAGAGAATCTGGAGAAGGATGAGCGTTGTGGTTATGAATACAAATACAAAAATGTTTTTCTGTGAATTAGAACAAATTTACATTACTATTATAAGGTGGTAAGAATATAGGGATGCAAGGTAAAAATACAATTAATGTAACTTATTTCCTAGAGTTAACAGCCATATTGTAATATTCTTGCACCAATGTCAAAGAAGGTGCTATATCAATGCTAAGGGTCAACAAGGAGTGGCATGGGATTTTTTTCTTTTGGACTAAGTAAAAAGTCAAAGGTTTACTGGGACAATGATTGTACAACTCTAATGAAAGTGAGAGTCACTGAGTGTACACTTTGGATAGAATATACAAACATGGGACGGTATAACACAGTGAACAATGTGGTGGAAGATGGATTATGGTTAACAGTACAAATATGAGGATGTTCTCTCATGACCGATAACAAATGTACAATACTAATGCAGTGTTAATAATAGCAGGTGTACCAAAGGTACACTATGGGCCATAGTTAGTGGCAATAGTCTAATCATTTTCTTTCAAAATCTGTAACAAATGTTCCACAACAGTGTAAGTTGTTGGTGGATTGGTGATGTATGGGAATTCTGCACATAATGCATGATTGTTTTGTAAGCTCACAACTTCTCTAATAAAAAAATAATAAAAGAAGAAGAAATATTTCAGAATAGATAGCTTTCCTCAAAACTGGAAGAATTAGTAAAAGAAGGACAAACTAAACCCAAAAGGAGCAGAAGAAAGGAAATAGCAAAGCTTGAAATGGAGATAAATTAAATAGAGAATCAAAAAACAATATCATCATCAACCAAAAAAATTAATAAATTTGACAAATCATTAGCTAGACTGACAACGAAAAATAAGATAAAGCAAAACTAAAACCAGAAATGACATTATTACTGTGCCTTTTTATTACCCCACTGAAATAAAAAGGACTTTAAGAGGATTCTGTGAAAAACTGCAAACTAACAAATTAGATAAGCTAGATGAAATGGACAAGTTCCTAGCAACACGCAAACTACCTAGATTGACTGAAGAAGATACAGATGTCAACTAATTTTTAACTAGTAAAGAGGTGCATCATCAAAAACTCCCCAACAAAGAAAAGCCTAGAACCATATTACTTCACAGGAAAATTTTACCAAACGTTCCAAGAAAAATTAGGACCAATCCAGTTCAAATTTTCCAAAAATTGGAAGAGGAGTCTAATGATTTGAAGCTGTTTGTACCCCAGAAAAGTTAGTTCTTCATGTTAGTCCATTCCTGTGAGGGTGGACCTATTTTAAGTATGATCTTGGTGAGTAGGATCTTAAGTTATGATGTGACTCACCTCATTCAGGGTGGGTCCTAATCTTCTTACTGGAGTCCATTAGAAGAGAATGAAATTCAAACAGTGAGAAAGTGTTGGAAGCAAGGACACCTGATAGAGAAGGTAGATACCAGCAGACATATATCCTGCAGCTCTTCCCTCATTGCTGCACAGTGTTCCACTGGACTCCAGAATTTTGAAATAGTTGATTCTGACAGTTACTCACTGTTTAATAGTTAGTTGTTCTGGTTGAGGGAATGATTCCTGGAGCTCTCTACTCCACCATCTTCCCACAATTCTCCCATATACATGTATTCTTGCGTGTATTATTGTGCACACATTGCCCAGGTTTCTCTAGGGAAGTTGTTGGCATAATTGTTGGGCCATATTATATGCAGATATGCAACTTTGTTACAAAAATGCCAAAATGACTCCTAAAGTTACTCCATTCTGTCATCCCAATATCAGTGTATGATAGTATGTACTGCTTCATATCATTTTCGCACATCAAGTTGTCAGCTTTTAAAATTTTGATAAATCTTGAATGTACATATATGTAATTGTATCATCTTTTAGTTTTAATTTAAATTTCCCTCTGAGCACCTTTCTTTTACTAACTGACTTCTGTTTTGAAATATTTGTTCAATTATCTTGCCCAACTTTCCTATAGGATTGTATATCTGTACTGATTTATAAAAAGTGTTAATATACACTGGACACAACTCCATTGTCATTTGTATATGTTGTTAAAGTCTTCTCTAACCAGTTAGTGTCTCTAACTTTCTTTATATTGTCATTCAATAACCAGATATTCTTAATTTTTCCATCATAAATTTCTCAATTTTATTCATAGTTGCTATTAACTTCTGTGTCTTTTTAAGAAGAAACAACATATGATAAATACCAATATTACATTCTAATATATTTATATTCTTTCCTTCAACTTTTTGCTTGTAATTGACCTTGCATTTTATTGTGTATTATTGAGACAGATGTGGAATTAAATTTTATATGCAAACTAATTGTCCCAGGACTAAGTATTTTAAAAATTTGCCCTTCCTCCACTGATCTGCAGGGCTAATCCAGTAATTAATCTTGTTTCAGGGCACTTTCTTCTTTCCATTGGTCTGTTTTCCTGTTTGTGCCCTGATATCACACACCTTGAGTTGTAATTATAGGATGTCTCCAATTATGGTACTACAGGTTCCTCCACTTCTTTACTCTTTTTCAAAAGGGTTTTGACTTTTTCCATCCCATTGAATTTCCATTTAAAGTTCAGACTAGCTTGTCAAACTCTTTGAGGCTTATGTTTATTTTGATTTTATCACCTTACATCTATAACTCATTTCCAACAAAATTTAATCATTTTTGGTTAATAACTTTATATTCCATAATGGTCACATTGGGAGGTGGATGAGAGAATTCCATGTACTCAATATGCCTTAATTATCTGCAGTACTAATTTGTTCATCCATATTTGCCATATAGATAGATAGATAGAGAGATAGATAGATAGATAGATAGATAGATAGATAGATAGATAAATATGGATATGGATATAGATATATAGATATAATGATAATTAAATATCCATGTCACTACCACCCAACTTAAGATACGGAATATCACAAGTAGCTTTGACGCATCCTAAGTGCAATAGCATCTCTCTTAAGTTCTTCAGAAGTGAAGTATAAATTTTCTATTGAAATAAACAAAAGCTACAGTATTTCCACTTTACTTCAAATTGTTGATGAGTTTATTTAATATAAGATGTTGTCAAATAACATTCTATGACTCTCATACTCTGACTATACTTCTGACTTTTGGAAAACCATCACAGGCCCACTCTAAGCTCAAGCCTTGCAAAACTACTTAAAGACATATAATATGCTTTTCCCTTCCTGGTATTTTTGTCCTTTTAAATTATTTTCTTTAAATGTCTCTTTTCTACCTTTCCTCATATTACTGACTAATTTTTACTTCTTTCAAAACTCTCAAAACATATTCTCTTCTTCAGATAGCCCTTTTGGTCTTAAACAATGCCTGGTTTTTTTTTCTTACATGGTAACATAATATGTGACATTGTGTTGGTTACAAATCTTTTTTCAGTCTTTTGCTAGTGTGTGATCTACCTGAAGACAATTTCACCATCACATCTCCATTTAGTGACTGGAAGAAGATAAGCACTCAAGAAATGATGGTGGAATGATATTTTGTATAATAATGGCTAAGTACATTTTAATCAGTTATTATTTGATTTAATCCAGTATGTGATTTTGGTTATTTAGTCATAAAATGATTAGGAGACATGACACAGGCTTTATGGACCCCACTAAGGAAGTACCATATTTACACAAATAGTTATGTCATATTATTAAGTTTTATATAAGTTCATAATAAAGTATTTCAAATGTGAAGTAAATTTTGGTTGATTTAATAGCAATATTGATGGAGGTATTCAAATAATTCTTTTAGTTAACTATGTTTATTGAGCAATTGTTGCATGTCAGACACTCTGCTTAGTACTAGAAATAAGATGATACAAATATTCTCATTTCCTGCCATCACAAAGTTCAGGATCTAGAGTGGAAGCCAGGAATTAAAAATTGATAGGTGATTTTTCAATTGTTTTTACATAGTAGGAAGTAAATTAATCAGCATCATTAAAGATGGATTTGTTTCCTCCTGGCACTTTGGGCAAGGCATCTGAGAAATGAAGTACAGAGACAGGACACATTGTGAGAAGAACATTCCAGTGTAAGTAGAGAGTAGGCTAAAATGTCTCATTGTGGGGAAGAAATTGAAATGGGAAGAACACAAATAAAATACTAAACAAGACTGGAGCAACTAGAACTGAAGAAATAAGCAAGGGAAAATTATTACACCTGAGCCTTGTGATCTGTGTTAAGAACTTTGGAATAGTTTAAAAATAAGGAGAAACCATTATTGGGATTGAAAGGATGACCACAGATTGAAAGATGTGTGAAATGATGGATAGATGGATGGATGGATGGATGGATGGATAAAGGACTATGCACATGTGTTCAGTAAAACCTGGGAGCATTTTTGGAATTACTATTGAAATTTCATAGTCTAAAAAATAATGTATCAAGTGATGAAATTTATTACTTTAGGGATTACAATACATTGGTCTCCTAGGATGTTCTTCTTTAGCCATATTGTATTAAATAAGAATTTCCTAGTGGAGCAGGTTATCCCACGGGAACAACCCATGAGCTGTCTACAGAGCATGCAAGCATCCACACTTCAGGGAAACTGACAACTTCATAATAAAACATATTTATTCTCTAGACATCAGGGGAAGAAGAACATTCTTACCTTCTACTAAGTTGTGCTTCTCTAAATACAGTTTGTTAAAAATAGAGCATTTTTAATAGCCAACATTTTCTAGAAATTTAGAGAATATTCCAAAATCTGGAAGGATAATACATTTCCAAAGAATCTTCTGGTTGAAGTAACATACTGGCTTAAGGGAAATTCCCATGATTTTAGAGTTGGGTATAATGAGGCAGTTCATTCAATTGCTATCTTGTTATGATCGTAATTATCTTACTTCAGAGACATCTTTCTAAGGTGTTTATAGCAGCTTCATTTCTGAGCCATGCTTTTGCTTTATTAATAACACACTGTTATATGTGTGCCCAGATGAACTTCCTCCCATGTATCCCCCATCACTCATACCCAATGCCAATGATCTTCCCCTGCCCCAGTTGTAACCCTTCTGTGACCCAAAGCTTCATCAAAAATGAAGCCATTAAAAAAGCTAAATACATTTAATAGGAAAATGAATTAATAATGATAAGTTTAAATCTAAGAAATAAAATACATAAAAATTTTAAAAAACTAAAAATAAAATAAATTAAAAAGATTGCGATATTTAAAAATTATGAAAAATATTAAAATTTTTTGGACATTTTCCCCTTCATCACTGTAATATTTGGTGTCCTGTCTGTACAGTGACATTTTCTTCCATTTATTCCCCAGTGTCTTACTATTTTTCATTTTGTTTTCAAAGAAGTTTTAGGTAATAGTAAAGTCATATACAGAATACATAGGACTCTCATATACCCAACATTCTCCCCTTTTCCTCCTTCCCATATTAATAGCTTTTTTATATGTGGATGGTAACTTTGCTATAACTGATATACAAATAGTGAAACATAGCTACTAACCATGGTCCATGGTTTACACTATGGTTTACATTTTAGACTATACACTTTTATAAATTTTGATAATATTTAACATGGCCTGTGCCCATCATTGTAAGATCATGTAGATCACTTCCATTATCAACTAAATACCCCCATTCTATCTATTCTGTTCCTCCCTTCCCCTCCCTTCTAGGCCCAAAGAGTCCCCCTGGCTTCACTCTTTGGATGATAAGATTCATAGTTACATGCAATACTGAGGTCTAGACACATTGATTTGTCCTCCCCTATTATGAACTGCCCATACCCTTGAGAGGCTCCTGCCTCTCTGTTTGTGTACAAATCAGTCTTCCTGAGGATGGGAGTCCAAATCCTTCCAGCTGATTATGTGGGTCTCCACCCACTGACACAACACATTATGACAAAATGATCACTCAAACAATCCCTAGAAGCCTGCACCAGGTGCGCCCTGTCCTGAATGCCACCCCATCCAACACCCTAAACCAGTAATCTTTCCTTGTCATATTGCCATAAGAGCATTCTCAACTTTGTACTTTCAACCACATACCTGCCAATCCCCAGTGTTCACTTGGGCCCTCTACCAACGCTCCCCTGAGTTACCTGAATCTTCCAAACCACCCACCCAATCTACCCACCTGTCAAACCTACACCAACAAACCCAATAATATCACTCTCCTCCTGTCATATCCCATCAACATGCAAATACACACTTTCACCTTACCACAGATTACGTACGTATGAGTGTTGGCTCACAACCTTCTTATCCCTTTCTATTTCCTGTAAATCTATCTTTTGGAAAATAGCTCTCTGAGTCTCCCTAATTTGCTTAATTCATACCAGTGAGGTCATATACTGTTCTTCCTTCAATGCCTGTCTTGCTTTGCTCAACATAAGGTCCTCAAGATTTTTCCATGTTTTCCCATGTGTTAGCACTGTATTCCTTCTTACAGCTGAGTAATATTCCATTGTATGTATGTACCACAGTTGTTTATCCATTCATCTGTTGATGGGCATTTGGATTGATTCCAACTTTTGGCAATAGTGAATAATGCTGCTATGAACATTGGTGTGCATATATCTCTTCATGTCTTTCCTTTCAATTCTTCTTGGTATATACCCAGAAGAGGAATTGCTAGATCATATGGAATTTCTATACTTAGTTTTTTGAGCAACCTACAAAATGTCCTCCACAGTGGATAGACCATTCTACAACCCACCAGCTGTGGATGTGGGTTCCCATTCCTTCACATCCTCTCCAACACTTATAGTCCTCTGTTTTTTTAATAGCTGCCAGTCTAATGGGTGTAAGATGGTATCTCATTGTAGTTTTGATTTGTATTTCCCTAATAGCTAGTGATATTGAGCATCTTTTCATAAACATTTTAGCCATTTGTATTTCTTCCCTGGAGAAGTGTCTTTTCAAGTTGCTTGTCCATTCTTTAAATGGGATTTTTGTCTTTTTATTTTCAAGATGTAGGATTTCTTTATATATGCTGGATATTAGGCTCCTATCAGGTATATGGTTGCAAAATATTTTCTCCCATTGAGTAGGCTGCCTTTTTACTTTCTTGATAATGTCCTATGAGGTGCAAAAGTTTTTAATTTTGAGGAGACTCCACTTATCTATTTTTTCTTTTGCTCTACGTGTTTTGGGTGTGAAGTTCATGAAACCATTTCCTATTACAAGGTCCTTTGATGCTTCCCTACATTATCCTCCAAGGTATTATGGTGTTGGCTCTTATATTTATATCTTTGATCCCTCTTGAGCTCATTTTTCTATAAGGTGTGAGATGGTGTTCCACTCTCATTCTTTTGCATATGGATATCCAATTCTCCAAGCACCATTTGTTGAAGAGGCCATTCTCTCCCAGTAGAGTGGGGTTGAAGGCCTTGTCGAATAACAGATGACTGTATGTGCGATGATCTATATCAGAAATCTTAATTTCATTCCTTTGGTCAGTATATCTATCCTTTTGCCAATACCATGCAGTTTTGACCACTGTAGCTTTGTAGTATGTTTTAAAGTCAGGTATTGTGATACCTTCAATTTCATTTTTCTTTTTCAATATGTCTTTGGCTATTCAAGGTCTCTTACCCTTCCAAATTAGTTTTATAGTTAGTTTTTCCAATTCATAAAAAAAATTCTGTTTTGATTTTTATTTGGATTGCATTAAATCTGTAGATTAGTTAGGGTAGGATAGACATCTTAATGATGTTTAGTCTTCTTATCCATGAACAGGAAATATTCTTCCATTTATTTAAGTCTTCTTTGATTTCCTTTGACAGTGTTGTCTAATTTTCTGCATAGAAATCCTTTACATCTTTTCTTAAGTTTATTCTTAGGAATTTGATTCTTTTAGTTACTATTGTAATTGGTATTTTTTCTTGATTTCCTGCTCAGATTGCCCATTATTTGTGTACAGAAAAGCTACAGATTTTTGATCATTGATCTTATAGGCTGAAACTTTACTGAACTCATTTATAAGTGTTAGAAGTTTTGTTGTAGATTTCTTACAGTTTTCTATGTATAGGATCATATCGTCTGCAAATAGTGAAATTTTTACTTCTTTCTCTCCAATTTGGGTGCCTTTTTCTTGCCTCAGTGCTCAAGCAAGTACTTGTAACACAGTGATAAATAGGATCAATGATAGTGGGCATCCTGGTCTTGTTCCCAATCTTAGAGGGAAAGCTTTAGGATTTCACCATTCGATATTATGTTAGCTGTAGGTTTTTCATATATACAGTTTATCATGTTCTGATATATATATATATATATATATATATATAATTTTTCAAATTATCCTCTTATCATTCTCTTTATTTCTGTATGGCCAGTAGTGATATCCCCTTCCTCATTTCTTATTTTGTGTATTTGCATCTTCTCTTTTTTCTCTTTGTTAATCTGGCTAAAGGTTTGTCAAGTTTATTGATCTTCTCAAAGAACCAGTTTTTCGTTTTGTTTATTTTTTCTTGTGCTTTCTTATTTTTTATTTCATTTATTTGTGCTGTATAAATAAATGTTATTTCCTTCTCTCTACTTATTTGGGGTTAGTTTGTTCTTGTTTTTTAAATTCCTCCAGATGTGCATTTAGGT
>JAQZBX010013287.1:17475-40151 GCA_029593785.1 Cabassous unicinctus | reverse complement strand
GGCTGTAGCACACCCTATAGTATTTCCTGCAAAGCAGGTCTCTTGGTTACAACCTCTCTCAGTTTCTGTTTATCTGTGAATATTCTAAATTTACCCTCATTTTTGAAGGACAATCTTGCCGAATATAAGATTCTTGGCTGAAAGTTTTTCTCTTGCACTATCTTAAATATATCATACCACTGTCTTCTTGCCTCCATGGTTTCTGGTGAGAAATCAGCACTTAATCTTGTTGGGTATCTCTTATATGTTATGCATTGCTTTTCTCTTGCTGCTTTAAGAGTTCTCTCTTTGTCTTTGGCATTTGACATTCTGATTAGTATGTGTCTCGGAGTTGGTCTATTTGGATTTTTTTGAATGGGAGTACGTCATGCTTCTTGGACATGGATATCTATGTCCTTCAATAGGGTTAGGAAATTTTCTACCATTATTTCTTCAAATATTCCTTCTGCCCCTTTTTCCTTCTCTTCTCCTTCTGGGACACCCATAACACGTATGTTTGCATGCCTCTAGTTGTCCTTTAGTTCCCTGAGACCTTGTTCAAGTTTTTCCAATCTTTTCTTCATCTGTTCTTTTTTATGTTCACTTTTAGAGGCTGTTTCTTCAAGCACACCAATCCTTTCTTCTGCCTCCTCAAATTTGCTATTATGTGATTCCAGTGTATTTTTAATTTCATTTATTGCACCTTTCATTCCCATAAGATCTGCTATTTTTCTATGTATGCTTTCAAATTCTTCTTTGTGCTCATCCAATGTCTTCTTAGTATCTTTAATTTCTTTAGCCATCTCATTGAATTTATTAAGGAGATTTGTTTGAACATCTATGATTAATTGTCTCAACTCCTTTATGTCATCTGGAGGCTTATCTTGTTCCTTTAACTGGGCCATCTCTTCCTGTTTCTTTGTGTGGATTGTAATTTTTTGCTGGTGTCTTGGCATCTGGCTTACTAGAATATTTATTCTGGGTGCAGTTTTTCTCTTTAGGGCTTCCTGCCCTCTTTCCCTTACTGGTTGTGTAGTAGGAGTTGGTGCTATAAGCTGTGGAGGCTCAAGCTACCCTCATTGTCCCAAGGACCAGTGAAGCTTCTCCCACCTTTCTCCTTTGCCAGGGGCAGGGACAGAGCCACAGCTGTGTGGAATAATCCAACTCATGCAGGCCTAGACTGTAGTTGCCCAGAGAGACTGATAAAGCTTCACACCCCTTTCTCCCCTGCCTGGGGCAGGTATGGAGCTGCAGGTGTGGGTAGCAATCTATGCAGTGCAGGTCCAAGATGGCCACAGTTGCCCTGGTAGACTTCTGATTATTCAGTCTACACCAGCTAAATGTACCTGCATTTACCTGGATAGGCTGGTGCAGGACCCGCCAGCTTCCTCCCTGCCAGAGGGTGGGGCTGAAAGCCTAGTCTAGGGCTGCAGCCCAATCTGGGTGAAAGAAGCTCGTCTCTACCGTAACTGTGATTTTCAGTCAGCCCGGCGTCCCCTCATGCTGGGGGTGGAGTCAAAATGGCGGCTGTTGGCCTCCTGACTTGGACAGGCTCAAACTTTAGCTGTTCTTAGGGTTGTACTTTAGCAAGCGTAATTTACTAATCAGTAGCTGAAATCGGTGGCTGTCTGTCTGTTCTTGGGAAATGGAGCTTCCAATTCCTGCCAAAGAATAGCTCCTGGGGTGGCTTGCGCTGCCAAAATAGGATGATTACCGGCCTCCGCAGCGTGGCCTGTAATTTCCCGGAGAGGCTGGCGCAACTCCCCCCGGCTTCCTCCCTGCCCGAGATGGGCCTGGGGCTTAGGCTAGAGTGACAATCTGATCTAGATGGAAAAAAGCCAGTCCCTTCCAGCACTGTGATTTTCAGTCAGCCCCGCTTCCCCTCATGCCATGCGCAAAGTTAAAATGGCGGCCACTGGCCTCTTTCTGAATTGGACAGGTTCAAACTTTAGCTGTTCTTAGGTTAATACTTTAGCCCACCGAATTTACTAATCATTAGCTGAAGTTGGTGCCCAACCGTCTCTTCCTCCCCCATTTGAGAAGTGGAGCTTTCAATTCCAGCCGTGGAACAGCTCCCGAGGCGGCTTGTGCCTCCAGTGGAGGATGGGCACCGGCCTCCGTGGCGTGGAGTGCTCTACTTACTAATCTTCTCTGCAGATGGGCAGTCTCCTCCTTCCATTCTTTCAAGGATGTTGCAGGATGCACTTCCAGTCTCCTGGAGCCCGCAAACAAGTGCTCTAGATAGCTCTGGGAGATCACCAACTGCCCCGTAGCAGGAGCTGATTCTGGGAGCTCTTTACTCTGCCGCCATCTTGCTGGTTGTTCTCTGATTAACTTTTAAGTAGCTAGTTTACTAGTTTATCTGGTTGTCAGTAAACCTAGATTTTTTACAAATTACTTTCAAATTAGATTTTAAGATAATCACGTCTAGGATAAATCCAGTTGAAAAATCACTGGTTAGAATATTTTTAAAATATTCTTGTGTACAAGAAAAAGATTTCTCAATACCATCTTAACTTCTGACAAGAAATAGTCTCTACAACAGATTACCAGTGTTTATATTCTTACCTTTTGGAAATTTAAAATTCATATTTTCAGTTGACTGTCGCATATATGGTTGTAGAAAGAACACTGCGTAGAAATGTCAAGAGAGCCAGCTTCTAGCAAAGCATAAGATTTGAGGAAGTTCTTAGCACCACTGGGCTCTGTCCCTTCATTAATGGAATAATGAATTAGACTACACTAGCAGATCTCGAGGGCCCCTGCAAAGTCTAAAGTTGCTTTTTAAGTGCCAGCTGTATTGCAAAGCACTGATCTTCAGTTACCCCTGATGCTTTTCTCCTGTTTCCCATTGTTTGATTTTAAAAACTGGATCCTATTCAGGCTAGCTCTCCATCAGTCTTTTTTATGATTTGATCTGCAAGTATAGCTTACAGGTTTAAGAATTCGAATGCTGGAAAGTTGGGTTTGAATCCCAGCTCTGCCTGTTGCTAATTATATTATTATCAGGGGTTCCTTTCTTCCCTTCTTCCCCTCAAAGATTTGGGCTCCCAAATGGGGGAAGGATAGAAAGTTCTGTGGTTTCCTCAAAGATAATTATCCAAAGTTACAGCATCCATCTTAACCAAATTGAGTAGTTCTGAAATTGGGAATCAAACACTTAGAAAATTAACGAAAAATACTGTTGTAAAAGAAACCCTCAAGTGACATTCTTTTAGTTTTGTAAAGTCCTAAAGTGAATTCCATATAATTCATGCTTGAACAAAACAATTTGCATTATGCCCTTGGAATTTACTTCTGATCATTCATTAAATAATTCTTCCTTTATTTTGTTTTATTTTTTTTCCCTTCCTTACTTTAGTACTTATGTTTTCCTCTTCCAAATTCAGTTCCTTTCTTTGCATTACCATATTTTGTCTAATTAGTTCATTTAAATGTCATTCATGTTTCATACCATGGCACACACTTGATGAGTATATTAGTATGTTATGGTTTCAGTCTTATGAGTCTGGTAGAGTTTCTGTTAGGGTCTTTATAAAAACTAAAATAGGTTTTTGGATAGTTGTCTCTTCCTGTCTTCTCCAGACCATGGAACTAACTGTACATGCTCCCAGCCTTCTTCTGATGACCTGGTAACAATACCTGTTCAACCATTCTAACACTTCTGCACCACTCAGAGCATTTACCAACTCTACATCTTAGACTGCTAGTATGGGTGTAGCATATAAATGGTTCCAGAAGGAATGTGGAAGGGAGGCAGTAAAATTACTATCCATCTTTATTCAGGAAAGACTTACGGAGTACAGTGAGGAGAATAAAACTGAATCCCTCATCATTTCCTTTGTATGTGCTTATCTAACCTTGGATAATTGTAAATAATAACCTTTGGCTTCTATTGTAATGGCTGCATTAATGAGATTATTTAATATTGTAAATTAATAAACATGCATTTGAAACACCAGATTGTTTTTATAGAATTAAGTAAAAATTTCTATTTTGGTGAGTTAGGGTATCAACTTGACCGTAGTCACCTTATTTACCTATTTTGTTAGCCAGGTAATTAAATATGTTTGCCAAAGTGGAATAAAACAACCATATGTATATATGGTACAATTCATAAGAGCAAAAGCTTTATGCTTTCTGTTTTTTGTTTGTTTCTTTCTTTCTTTGTTGCTTACACTTTTATTTCCACCATTACCTAAAAAGGGAAGGTTTGTTACATTTGCAATTTAAATCAAGGCAAAATTGGGCTGTGGCCAATGAAGAAATGTCCCAATTCTGCCAAGCCAGTCAAACTTGACTGTCTGGGAAAATACTTTCTTATTCCAGAATGCAAGGAAACCATAAATGTATGTGATACAAGGTAATTATAGGATGCTGAGTATTTTCAAGTTTGTAGTATAGCACAGACTGCTTGGATCCTGATAGCAATTATTTTTAACTTGGAAATGTGTACTGTAGATCCTTGAAGACACAAAGAGTCCTAATAGACCAGGATTTTCTAAGAGAGTGGCAGAAATGTCTCCAGAATTACATGATGCTGAGGGGAGCAGTTGGGAACAGCTTTTGTTCAGTAGCAAAGCAAAAAATCAGGATTCTTAGAGAACAACAACAAAGTGAAAAAATAAAATAAAAGTGCGCTAAAATGGAAGTCAGATGACCTGGTATTCAGCATTCATCTTTTCTTGTTTCATTTTCCTTTAAGGTCTTTTATTCTCTCTAACCTTGCTTTAGGGTACAAAAAAAGGACCAAAGCTAGACCTTAAATTAACCCTTTTAATCCCCAAAGGGGAGGGAATCATAGATTAATTAAAAGATGGATGGTGTTGATTTAAGGGAGTGCCTAGAAATTAGACTGTGATACTAAACCTAAGCCATACTGCGGAACAAGAAAAGTGCTTTGACTTAATTTCATTTCTGTAGAAAGCTTGTTCTCCAAATTCCCCATTTGAGTTATTGCTTGAATTAAATGATACATGAAAATTTACCACCAAAAGAAGAGGAAGTGGGGTGTGTCCAAGGCCAGGGATCTTAAGATTCAAAAATTGTCCCCCTACTTAGAGAAGCGATAGCATAACCTGAAGGTAATAATAACATCTGAAATTCTAGTTGAAGGAGATTTTATCCTGAAGGTGGACCTAAATTGGGGGTAGGGTCCATCCTTATATTTCTGATTGTCAGCCTCAAAGGCAGAGTTATCATAGTTTCTAAAAACCTCCCAATTTTATAAGTATTTTCTAATTATGAATTAATATAGTTAGATGTTATGGGGTACATTTTAGAAATAGATTTTTATTTTGCTCTTTTAATCAGAAATATTTTTAAACCATAGTGTTTTCCAGATAATATACTCATAGATAGGCTTAGATGAGCATTTACATTTAATTGTGTACATAATTACAGTTATATATAAAGGAAAGTACATTCAGGGAACATCGCAGTAAGATTAGTATAGTTTATAAAATGTTAGGCTTCTAATTTAAGATAAGTATGCTAAATAGGAGGATTTTATTATTTCCTGAAGAGTGCTTAGGAGGCAGAAATGTGTAGTTTTCTTGTGACTATTTGATTTTTAAATGTAGCCTGTGATTTACAGTATTCCAGGAACTTCAGAGAAAAGTCTTTTATAAATTGATGTTGCCATTTTCCACTGGTTTTGTTTTCCATTTTTGGAAGGTTTATGGCAATTGTCTCATGATATGCCTGATCAGCTAGAGCAAACTTAATTGATTCTCTGGTTTTAGCTTTGCCATACATGAATTTAAGTGACCATAGAATGCATTTTTAACCCCAAGGAATTTGCTTTTGATGTATTTGGTAGTTTTCTTTTTAGAAATCACAGGGATTGAATCTGTCCCTTATAATAAGGTAATAGAGCTTCTGAAATTCATTCATTCATTCATTCAGCAAAACAGTTTGTGAGGACCTACTGTGTTCTCTATTCTAGAGATTGGGGCTAGCGCAGTAAAGAAAACCTTTCCTGCCCCTGTTGTGTAGTCTGTGTTCCCAGTGGAGAAGATCATACATATGAGGTGCTTGTGTTAGTAAAGCCACGCTTGCCCTCTTGCCACATTTTAAACCAGAAAGACTTACATTGGTAATGGCAGGCACTATCACAGGGTATTCATTGTGTTACTGCTCACTTAAGTTATTACTGACTAATGAATTTTAAAACTGCCAGCTTTGATGCTATCCATTTTATTGTAATTTTCAAACTCTGTTAAATTTTAAGCCAAGAGTTTACTTACTAACAGAATTGTTTCTATAAAGCACATTTTCTTTTCTTTACATTTACTTTGCTGCTTTGATGTTTCTATAAGATCTTGGTTTGATAAAGATGTGGTTTAAGCTTTTGTGGAATGATTCTTTCCAATTTTATTTAAAAACCAATGACTTAAGTCCACTTAATCTTATAGGTATATAAATAAAAATTGGGGTATATACATGAATAGGATACAGTTCCATTGTAGTGGGGAAAACAAACACATATTTAATTATAATAAACCTGTGTCTTAGTCCTTGTGTTATCAGAGAAGGCTTTAATGGATATGATGATGTTGATCCTTTCTAAAGTGAAATGTGGCTTGGCTAGAGAAGATTAGTCCAGGCAGAGAGAATAAAAGGTGCAGATGGCCCCAAGAGACAAATTTATTTAAAAAGCATTATGTGTTGTAAGAAAGCAAGTGATTTGAGGAGGTTGGAGTATTTAGATGTATGGAGGGTAGTATTTTGAAACCTTCTTTTAAATGAGGTTGAAGAGGTAGTTTGGGACCCAACTCTAATGCTAAGTCTGGATCTCATCCTGTTGGCAGTAAGCAACTGTAAAAATCAAGCAGAAGAGTCAGTAAGAGTTGGTGACCAGTTGGCTGTAGGGAGCAATGAGTAGGAATCAGGAGTGACTGAGTTTCTGACATGGATGCCGTTTGCAGAGAAATGGAGTTAAGGTCTGGAGAGGCTTAGAGCATGTTGAGTTTTCACATAGAAATGGCATCATTTTTTGAAGCATTATTTTCAAAATGAATGGTCTTTCTATACTAATAATCCTTTATAATTAGGATCCCTTCAGACTGATTATGTTTCATGAATACATAATATGGAGAAGTAGACCTTATTTTGCTTTGAGGTTCTAGATTAGACTTTGTCGACCAAAATCTCATCTTTATCGATTCATTTAATCACTGCTTCTCAAACCTAATCCAAATTAAGAGATGCTCCAAAATGACCTTTTTACTTTTAACCAAAAACAATTACCAAGCCTCACTTTTCCCATCTGAAAGTATAGATCAAAACAGAGATGATATTACATGGCTGTAAAGATTAATTGGACATAATATATATCAGCTGTTTAGCACAGTGCCTGGCATATAGCAAATCACTCTCAATAAATATGTATTATTTATGAACTAGAAAAACATTCAGGTCAACATCTTGCTGAACTGACTAAATGAATATAAGAGGTTTTTCTTTTTTTCTTTTTTCCTAGAGATTATTTCCTAAATAAAAGGAGGAAATCTGTTTAAGATAAAAGTTCCGCATGGCTGGCAGTTGACTGTATTATGCACTGCTTTTTTTAAAAAATAAAAAAATTGTTTCTTTTGGCCAAATAATTCCTTACATTTCTCTGAAGTTCAATATCAGCCACACTCCCAACAGACCACTCAGCCATTAACTATAAGGGGGCAAATACCCAATCATATTAGTTTACATTTCTTTTGACTTAAATTGGCTATTGAAAGAATATGAGGTTTAGGAGCTTGTTTATTTAAGATGTTGTCAACTGGTATTTCTATGCAAATGACTCCCAAATCTATATCGATTTTCAGCCTTTCTCCCACGCTCAAATCCTGGTTTCCAGCTCCCTTCACTTACATGCTCATTAAATCTTAAGCTCCACATATCATTCAACATCCCCTTCTTCCTTATTTGTGTATATGTCTGTGTGTGTTTTGTTTTAAATGAAGATTAAATGGCCTATGTTTCTTGTATCTAGTATAGTCAACAAATGTTGTTACTAATTCCCTGTTACCAGTATTCTCATTCTTCCAGTAAGCCAGAATAAGACCTTGGAGCCTTCTTTGATTTCTTGGCTTCTTCTACCTTGTTGCCCTGCCTTTCCTAATTAACCTCCATAATGAGTCTTTCCTCTCCATTCTTCTATGTAGATATTGCAGTGGAGCCCTCATTTACACATGGTCATACCCTTTCCCTCCCCCCCCCCCACAAAAGTAAAAGTGATCCTATGAGCCTCAGAAAGTATTTTGTACTTCTCATGGGTTCCTACAATCCTAGCTTATATTTTATCTAAATAAAAGTGTCCCATATGGTGTTGAAATCCCTTTTGATGACAGTGACTGCCTTAGACATCTTCATCTTTGTATTTCCTGCCATTCTGAGCCAATGGTTTTTTCACTGTTGCAGCAGAGTATTGACTTTTAATAAGTTATATACAGATTCACTTAAATATAAATGTACTTGCTATATGCAAGTGTTGTTTTGTTGCTATCACTTTAATACTCTAAAGTAGGGCTTGGACAACTTTTTCTAAGGGCCATATAGTAAATATTTTGGCTTTGCAGTTCATACAGTCCCTGCCACAATTACTCAATTTTGCCATTGTAGCACAAAAGCAGCCATCGACAATACGTTCAACAATACATAACAAATGAGCATGACTGTTCCAACAAAACTTTATTTACAAAAACAGAAAGTAGGCCTGATTAGGCCTGCTGGCATAATATGCCTAGCTTTGCTCTAAAGAATGTTTGTATTGGTCATTTGTGACCTTATATCATTTAATTAGTTGGGGGCTTCAATTCTCAATATGTAAAATGAGAGAGTGAATGATTATAAGCAACTTCTCGATATTATTTAAAGTTGCTTGAGAAAAATAGCACCAGCTGAGAGGGCAAACTTTTTATATACAAACTTGACCTAAAGTATCAGTGGATTAAGATTAATCAAGTCTGTATTTTTCATTTATTCAGTTACTATTCATTGAGCCCCTTCCATGTGCCAGCATAGTGCTAAGCCCTAGGGGTCCATAGACATCTAAAAGGCTAGCCCTCAAGGATCTCACAGGCTAGGAGGGGAGATGGATATGTGGTTAAGTGCCATAAGAGATATGTATTTTATGTCGAAGGCATTACAGGTGCCAAAGCCTTGTCATTTTTTTGATGGACGCACACACCAAATATACCTTCCTTTTACTTCTAAAATTTGGCATATAAAACCAAGAATTTAGACTTAAACCCAAGCCAAAAACTAAAACATTATCTTTCTTTTGATTTCATGAGTATCTTAGAAGAGTCTTACACTTCTTGGGGGTACTACCTTATTGTTCTTTCACAAATTCTATTGGTCACTTCCTACTGTGTTGGTTGTAGTTAATAATTTTAGAACACTTTTTGTCTGAAAAGCAACCAGCAAAAGCATGAGCTATTTCTCTTGGATGATTTTATTTCCATGCTGAGAGAGGGCATGTTTTTTCAATTAAAAAACTAAGGTTACTTTACTTTCTTTGTATATTTATGGGTCTTTAATAGGAAATATTTTAAAATCATTTTCAGTGAAGAGATAGGATACTTTTTCCTATGCCTTTTTAGAGAAATTGATTTTGCCTTTGTAAAATGATCCTATAACACTGTATTAGTGAATGGTGAGATCCACTTAAACCTCTTTTTGGCTTTTTCTAATACTCACCCCCCAACAAGGACCCACTTCTACCTTAGAGCAGATTTGGCCTCTCAGTTCTTGCTATTTTTATAGACTCTGACTTCCTAGACTCTCAGTGCTGCCGGCCAAATCACCACCTTGCAGCCATGGTTGATTTTGAGAGCTTGTTCTTTTGCCTGCCTCACCCCAAAGTCCTGTCAGGACTCCTTGCTTTTTGCCTAGTCCATGTCCCTGCTAGTCAATTGTTCTCCCTTACCATTCACCCAAGTGAATGTACAACCTATACTTCTCTTAGAACAGAGTTTCTCAGTACTTCATTGTCCATCCTAATCATCTAAGACACTTCTTGAAAATGTTGGTTCGCAGCCCACCCTCAAAGGTTCTGGTTTAGTAAATCTAAACATAGAACCCAGAAACCTGCATTCTTTACATTTTCTCCCTCTTAGGAGATGCTGATATAAGTGATCCCTGGTACCACACTTAGAGCAACATGGGACAGGGTAGTAAGCTCCTTGGGGACATTTTTTAGATCCCATACAGTATCTAACATAATGTTTTCTGTATAGTAAGTATTTGGTAGATTGTTCAGTTGAGTTGTCGAAGTTGTAGAAAAGAAATAAGTCATTTGATATTAGGGTGAATTTCTTAAAATCATTTTTTTACATTTCTAAAAATTAGTCTGTGCATCTTGCATAATTGAACTAGAAATGGAAATTTAGATCTTGTTTCAGGCTTATATGGAATGTTTGAAAAATACGCTTTTAAGATATTATAAATCGAAAACTTAAAATATATATGTTAATTGTTTTTGTTTTAATCTGCCTTTAGAAAATTGAGGATCTTAAACCAAGTCTTAAACTAAAATATGGTATGGTATTAAATATGTTAGAGAACACTAAAGGAATTCTACAGTTTTTAAGAACAGTATTAACTATTTTCAGATGCCATGTTATGTACCGAGAGACCATTTTTGCCTTTTGCCATAGACCCCTTGAAAATAGTTGTGATGAAGGAAAGGTTAGTGTATAACAACAGTTTGCTCTCTGAATGGTATTACTTAAACTTCCTCTAGTTTTCCTTTTGGAATTTGATTCTGTTAATATGTATTGTGGAGACGAATGGGGGGAAATGACTTAACTCACCTAAGAATCAACGGTAAACAATCTTGCGTCTAGTAGGAGATGCCATTGTCAGTACACAACCATCACATTAAGAGATACATTTCCAATAAATTATATTTTAAATATGAACCATTATCTATCAATATTTGTATAACATTTGTGTTGTTTTGATCAATTTTATGCTAATAATAGTTCAAATTGATCCAGTCCAGAAGAAATTTTAACATTTAAAGCCTTCAAGTCATAGCTAATAAAATTAAAATTTTAATTTATATACACTTTTTTTTTTTTGTCAGAGGTATATGATTGGGTAATCAAGAGATTTCCACACATAAAAAATATATTATTTAGGATAAAATTCTGTGGGGGAATTGGAATAGAAATACAAGTTTAAGGAGATAATGTAGTCTGTTAAAGAAAAGCTCATTCGTATATTTTTTTAAATGGATGCTTTTGGTATCAAATTGCCTTTAGGTTGTAGTAGATTGCTTAAGAGTGATGTAACAGTTTTATGTAAAATAATCAATATTTTCAGTATACCATAAACTATATTCTTTGAATTATTTGAACTTGCAAGATTTTAAATGAAATTACAGATGTCTGTTTTTAAATGTACAGGTGTACATTGTTTCCCAAGATTATTTTAGGGTGTGTGTAAGCAAAAAAGTACGAAGACCTTGAATAAGTTTTCCTAAACACAAAATAATGTTTGTTACAAGGGTGAATTAAAATCAAGGTTTCATCTGGAGGCTAATAGGTGTCCTTATTAAACACAATTATAGAAACAATCTTTTATTGAGTGCCTTCTATTTTTTAGGCTCTCTACTAAGCGCTTCACATATATTATAATTGTTATATTATACAAACATTATACATTGTAACTGTATTATATTATAATTACATGGAGAGACCTGCCTACGGCCATGTAGCCACTATAACCACGTAGAACCTAGGCTGCCTGCCTCCAAAGCATTGAAACTTTCTTTGCAATATAGCACTTGGCCCTCAGCACCTGTTTTAGTTTGCCAAAGGGCTGCCTGTGCAAAGTACCGGAAATGTGTTTGCTTTTATAATGGGGATTTATTGGGGGTAAAAGCTTACGTTTCAGGGCCATGAAATGTCCAAATTACAGCACCATCAGAGGTGCTTTCTCACCAAAGACAGCTGCTGTGTGATGAAGCAAGATGGCCACCCATCTCTGCCAATATCTCTGCCTTCCACTCCATATCCCAGAGCTCAGCTGAGGGCAACCAGGCATAGGGCTTGTCTCTTTCCGGACCTCCTATATCTACTCAGCTGTTCCATTTTCTTCTCAAGTTCAGCTGCAAGCTATTATGGCTCATCTCTCCCTGGGCCTCTGCTCCTTGAGCCTCTCCAGGATCTTCTTTCCTTGTAACTCAGTTGTGGGCACAACTGGAGTCCTTTCTCTACAATGGCAGGATCAAATATAATGGATCCCTTTTCCTGTGTGTCCGTTTTTATCAGACCCAGCAAGGGGGCAGAAACTCAACATTGACATAGTCCAATTGAAAGAGTCTCACACCCACAGAAATGGATTAGTTCACAAACATAGTCTTTCTCTTTCTGGGAGTCATAAAATAATTTCAAACTGCCACAGCACCATAATGACCATAATCCATGTTCTTAGATTGTGTAAACCCAGCCCCAGTTCTTTGTTATACCATTTTGGGATTCTTGATTATTTTTCTTTGTCAGTCATTATCAAGATGAGTAAATGTTCAAAATACTATTAACCTTTCACTATATTTTGGATTTAGGCTCTAGAACAAAGGAAATAAGGGATCATTTGAGAACTAGAAAAATGTTAAAATCAAACTGAAGAATATTCACACATATAAAGGAATATTTAGAGCAGGTGCTAAACATTTTTATCATCTCAGAGATGGTACTGTTTCAGGGATGGAGTAGGCTTAACAGGTAGAATTCTTTGGTAAGCAGTTTTATGAAAAGAATTGTAAACTTAGCTCTAGGCAAGCAGAAGCTCAACTAGTTGACACAGCTGGGTGAATGTTTACAGGACAGATGCAAACACAACTATCAAAGTCTCAGCAGCTATGAGCTTAAGAATTTTAATTTGAGAGGTTATACTGAAGGGTAGATCCAAAGTAATGTGATGGTTAAACTCTTAGCACATTACAAACCTTAAGTTTCCATAGTAAATGACCTAATTTCAAATATATACTATTTTCATTATTGGGTAAGAGGATTGTATGCATATAAAATGAGAGTTCTCTCTAAAAACTTGGGAAATATTTTAACTCTCAACTTACTATTAATCTACTAAATTTATCCATGCTAGTTATGTTATAGTGTCTTGTAGTCAGTCTTATAGTCTCTTTGGAGGGAATAATGACATAAGTAATTAAAATTTTTAGGTGATTCAAATATTTCATTTTAGCAAATAGCTTCAGCCTCTTCTCTAACCAGACCTCTCACTGTAGTTTATTGTAGGTACAAAAACTGACCATTTGAATTCTCTGTGTATTCCCATGTCTGCTTTCCCCTCAGTCTCATAGTCACCTAGCTCATTCCTGGCCTTTACCTCGAGCATGTTCTTTCTTCCTAGAAAGCCCTCATCCTTTCATCTTTATTGAATACCTCATAGTTCACCATTGTATGCCCAGTGCCTAGAACAGTGGCTGGTGCATGGTAGATGCTCAGTAAATATGTGTTGAGTGAGAAATGAACAAACGAGCAAGCAGCTGTGTAAAGAAATTCACAAGATCTGTTTTCTAATTCTGACTCTTCATCTCCCTGAGTGACCCTGATTAAGATGCTTAACTTCTCAGGGCTTCAATGTCCTTACCTGGAAAAAAAAAAAAAAAAAACTGGATTAAGTTTCTGCCAGCTCTAACATAATATCATTCTATGGTGTAATTAATTCATGAACTATTTAACCACCCTTTAAATGAGCAAAAGTTTCTCTGAGGAATCTAACCATATTTTGCAAAGCTATACTTCCTAATAAAGATAAAAAATGTAAGAATCTCTATTGATCACACTCTTCTTGCATTCAGTTTAGTTCCAGAGGAAATGTATGTTTTGTTAACAAGAGTAAGGAAAATTGAAATTCTCTACATTCAACATGAGAAAATTCATGGAGGAGGAGGGATTTTAAGAAGTAGTTCAAGGAAAGGGGGGAGTGAGAGTTGGCAAAGTTGTGTTTAGATATTGAAGGCACTGTGTAGTCTGAAAGAACATTTGGAGGAGATAGGTAAGGAACAAGAGAGAATGTTTATTGAGTATCTGCCCAGCTTTAGATTTCTGTTATGGTACTTGTTCCAATGAAATGTGATTGTTTTTTGTCTGGCATCCCCAGTAAACCATGGGGTTTATTTCTATGACTGTATCTCCATTACCTAGCAGAGTACTTTTACATGGTAGGCACTAAGTAAATATTTGAGCAATTAATGAATAAATGGGAGGCACTGTGCTTGCAACGTTTTCACAGGTATCAGTTAATTCTAATGAAGTTCTGTATCTCTATAAGAGAGGAATCTTAGGCTCTGAGAAATTGGCTTAAGAAAACAAAATTACAGAGTCATGGTTTGAGCTCTTGCCTGTTGGTCTACAAGATACATGCTTTTTCTACTAACTAGTTTCTTCTTAGATCATAAACATATTTCCTGATAAATATGTCATTTCGCTGCTAGAGTTGCTAAATTACGTTTGGAGCATAAAATCTTATTACTGATAGTTGCTTAACAAGTTACAATTAAGAAACATTTTCACTTGTTATATTATTTAATCTTTAAATAATATAAGCTAGGGCATGAATAAATATCCTTCACACCATTATACAGATGAGGAAAACGGAAGTCCCTGGAGGAGTCACAGCTCATAAGGACCAGTGATAAGAATAGAACCTAAGCCTTCTGAATTTAAAAGTCATTGAGCTTACTAGTGAGGATCAGAAGAGTCTAAAGAACTGGAATCTAGAACAAGGCAGAGCCTTGTAAGGTCCTCTTTAAAACATGTTTTAAAATGTATAATTGGTCACTTTGTTTCATCACATCCATAGCTTTCATATCATGGTTAGACCAGTATTATTTACCATTGCATTTCTGAACTGTTGAGCTTTTCTGAATTGAGGCATATGTCTATACTATACAACTCATGACTAGTGCCCCATGTTATGCATGTGTAGCCCTCATTACATGGATACGTAAAAATCCCAGAACCACTAATTCAATTACTAGGTTTTTTTAAAATACCAAAACTCAGAGAGATTGGGTGAGAAAAAAAAAAATTTGACAAGATTGTTTCTAATGTGACTTGGATATTATGAATTGCAAAAAAAAAATGCAAGATTATTATTTGAAGAAACTTTAAATACTTTTTATTTAAACAGAAAAATTAAAAATTTTTGACCCCTGTACTTAGTTTTGTTTTGTATGTTTAATTTGAGTTTTCCTATCATTTTTCCTCCTTCTATACTGGGTCATCCTTCATTAACAATATGGTTTCTTTCTTCCTTTTTAATATTTTGATTTTGAAAGGATTTTTTTTCTCACTTAATCCATTCTCTTTCTCTTCTATTAATGTAAGCTTAATACTTTTGAGTTTGCATTATTTTCAGGGAATTTGGTAAGTATGACTCTAAAATATTTAGTTTTTTCTAGAATATTACTGATTTCAGTCATGCAGGATGCACCATGTTTTTTAAAGCATTTAAGTATCAAATAACAATGAACTGATTGTATAAAGGTTATATAAATAACCTTTATAAATAAAATTTATAAATAGCTGATTATATAAAGGTTAATACTTTTTTTTTTTTGTACTTTTGGAATCAGGTAGGTACACTTTTAATCCAGAAACCTATATTGAGAAATAAATAAAGCTATGAAGAATGTAGGTTAAGTGCTACCTTTGACAGATAAGTATCAGAAAATGTAGAGTTTTAGAGCTGGAGGGATCTTAGTGATCATCTCATCCAGTGACCTTATTTTATAATGGAAAAATACTCTGTCCTAGGGACTGCTATTATATTGTTAAATTTGGAAAATATTCTAACTTAATTTTAGTATTTTTAGGGGGTGGAAGAACTGATGGCCTAAGGGGTATTAGTGATTGGATGGAAATAAAGCAGTTTGTGACTCTTTTATTTTTATTTTTTTAATTCTTGATCTCTATTTGAGTTGAGAGGAGAAAAAAAAACGGCACCAATATAATTTGCTAATAAGGAGCAGAGAAAGAATCAAGAACTTGGCCAGTTTCTTTGAAAGTTAGTAACAGAGCCAAGATTAAAAGCACACCCTTGAGTATCAAGACAAGTTTTATTTATATAATGTCAGTCACTTTAACACCTGTTTAGCCTTCCAAGCCATGCTGCCCTCATAATGTCCCTGTGAAGCTGCCTGGAGCAGGGTCAGCTAGGGAGCCTGTGGGGGTGAGCAAATGAAATAAAATAACAAGAGGAAAAGTCTGAGAGTGTCTCTGAGGATAGGAGAAAAGACAAATGTTAGTATCTTAATTCTTCCAAACCTAAGTAGTTTGTCTTATGGTAGCAGAGTCATTCTACTAATGGAAACACCAGAGTTCATGGAAATTTCTAAAAGATAAAGCTGTCCCTTAGGAATCAGTAACTTTATGGCTTGCAAAGGAGTTGAAACCTAAATGTTTTAGGCCATGCCAAGGTGGACCTGCTAAAACTCGTCTTGAGATAATGGAAACAGAAACATGACATTCAAAGTACTTTTAGCCTCTTGGAAATAAATGTGATAATAAATAAAAGTTTGAAGGTTGTACTGAAAGTTGTAAGGCTACACTTAAAATGCAAATTGCATTAAAAAGGTAATGTGTTTCAGTGCTTACATAATAAATGCCTTTCTTTGGTACGGAAGAAGTTCATTGGCTTTGTCCTTTACTAAAGTTTCTAGAAAAATGTGTGATTATTTTAGATAAATGCAAATGTTATACCTGATGTATTCATGGTTTAACTTAAGTGAGCTAGCAATTTCTGTGTTTTAACATTTATCCCTCATAATAACTCTGAGGTAGTACTGCCATTATCTCCATTTTCAGGCATGGAAACTTGGATTAAAGAAGGTAAATAACTTGCCCAGGATCATAGACCAGTGAGTGATGGAGCCAGGACTCCAAACCCAAGCAACTACTAAAAGCAACTACTTTAACTAATACCAGATTCATAAAATACCACTCCTTTTTATGTTTGATAGCTTTTCTTTATTAACCGTTTACATAATTTACTTTTTAATCACTGGTAAATGTTAATGATTACCATGAGTAGTAGAAAAAGTAAAGAAATTGAGAATCTTAGCTAAAAGATTATCTAGTAAAGTATGTTCTGTTCAATTAACAGACTAGAAAGCTGAAGCCCAGAAGTTCACTGACACTCAATAGTGATATAGCAGTGATTAGAAGTTTGTAGTATTTCAGGGTAAACACTTAATAATTCTAATCAAAAGATTCTTACATAACATACCAGATTTTTTGTGGCATTTGAATAAAACTTTTTAAAAATAATACATTAGTTGGCAAGTTTCTTATAAAGCCTTGCATCCTAAGTGCTTTGAACATAAAATAGAGACCTTTTTAAAATATCTATAATTAAACAAGTATAATCAGAACGGTTTTAGAATTGAAATCAAGTATAATCTGTTACATGGTAATTTTTAACTATTTCTGACTGTTCCGCTGCTGGGAACATTTTGTACTGTATCAGTAATAATATAAGAATTTGATTCCTATATGACTTTTGAAGAACTTTTTTTTTAATTGCTTCAGTTTTGGAAATCTAAAGGAACCTAATGAAAATGTAATATTATGAAAAGAAATGAAAGACCTAAAATATTAGGTATACACTGAAAATCATTTACCAAAAATTGAATTAAGTAGAAAACATTCCCTTATTTGGGAATTGTCTCTTTAATAAGAAGCCTTCTGATTCCATTAGAATGCACAGACAATAAGTCATTGCAAAAGTGTGTGTAGGCTATTACTTAGCAAGTCCTGTTTGAGAATTCAAGTCTCATTTTCTCCTAAGAAAAATTTAGTTATGATCATTTTATATTTAACTTTAAAAGTTAATCTTATACTTGGGTATTTAATCCAATCTCATTTTCTCAGTTTATTGTAATTACTGCTGACCTTTTAAAAAAAATACTTTTTGTTTCAAAGGGAAATGTTTAAAAGATGTGAAGCATTTAATCCTTGAATGCTGGAATCACTTTGAAAGAATTATAAGCACATCTGTATTACATTACACAGAGAGAGAAATGTGTGTTCTGTGGCCTATGGGCACTAAGGTGGCTGGTTTAGGAAAACTGAATATTTTGCCATTCATGTTTCTTTTAAAAATTAAAAAAAAAAAAACACATATTCTGTGATTATAAATGAAGACCTTACTTAATTCCAGGGGTGAGATATGTCAGTAAGTTTTTAGTTTTACAGTTGCCCTCTTGTCACCTACTTCTTAAAAAGAAATCAGTTTTTTTATAAGGACTTGACTTTGCGTTTTTTAAGGCACTTCTGTATTCCCCTATTTGAGAAACTGTTGCATGGGACAAGCTTAGAGCAGAGAGAAATTACTATACTAAGGACCCTTAATAAATGTGCTCCATGTTTCGGTCAGCTATGATTTATGGTACAAGTAATTTACTAATAGAAGAATACCAAACTTTGCCAGTCTTAAAACAAAATTATAGCAAATTCAAATGTATACTGATAACTTCATTCTTGATCACTTGTATCCCAGTGTGCTTTCTTAAATGGGAGAGAAAAGGATGGAGGGCATTCCATGGGATGTGTTTTGCATGTGAACATCATCTGTCACTCGCAGAGATGGAGAAAAAAAATCAGAGGACTTCCACACTACACTGGTGGACCTGTTCTCAACATTTTCCTTTTTGACATGACAGATGAACATTCTCATAGCAACATGTTTCCATATGCAAACCCTGGTGAGTTAGCTGAAATTCCACCCCTTTCTCTCCCACCACAGAAAGCAGGCAAGTGAGAATGTTATGGGGAAGCATCTTTAATCAATTCAATTTTTTTTTTTTGAGTAATGACTTGAGAATTCCATACTTTAAGGGGGAAATTAGTATCTAATTACCTAGGATGACACATTTGACAGCGCTGTCATGCTACCATGACAGACTCCAGATTTCTTAAATTTTGTGCTTCTTCCTCATTCAAAAATCCCAAATATGTCCTTTTTTAAATTTCAAAATAAAGGAAGGCCAAAGTTAATTGAACAGCAATATAAATGTCTGGAAAGTATTTATAATTAGAATTAACTTTTCACAAAAGTGTTTGTAGCCAGTTACTAGAAATTATTTATCATGGGATCGTGTTTTTGTTTTTGTTTTAAGGCTCAAACTAAATCTATTTGAGGAATTTGAAGTTTTAGCTAATTGTTCTTTTATCCAAGAAAAATTGATGCAGTAAACATAGCTATTACATAAAAGTTCATCTTTATTTCTTATTTGATATGAAAATTAGTGATGTGTTCTAGACCATTCCAAAAACTAGACTATTTGATATACTTTATATATATATATATATATATATTTTTTTTTTTTTTTCATTTTTAAGTTATTTTTAGAACCTCAATAATAATAGCCTTTGGACCTGGTTTTCTTAGGAGGTATTAAGTTTATTATGTTATAAGAAAATACTGAATTAATGTCATCTTTTTTTTTTTATTTAAGGGAATCTCTGATATATTTGTTTAATATTGAAGGTATTTTTTAATTTATTTTTGTTTTACTTTTTTATTAATAAGATATTATGAACTGGATCCTTGTAAAAGTCTTCTAGACAATTTGAAGAACAAAGTGATCATTGAGTACCCAACATTACATGTGGTCTTGAAAGGATACAGTAATGACATGAAAGTTCTACACCAAGGTAAGTATAAATTTGTTCCTGTAATGCTGTAGAATAACTCTAGTGCAACTAAAGCAGTTACATGACTGCCCTTATTTCTTTAGAGATATATATATGTTTTCCCACTATATTTACTCACTTACTGAATTTACTCTGTAGCTACCAAATGAATGAGTTGCTGCTTCTATCCTGTTTGAGAGCATGTAGGCTTATAGTACCAATTAAAAATGAATGAATCAGACTGAGTGGCTATAAAAGGACATTTTTTTTTTGTTTGCCTTATTGGGTTTCTGCGTATTTTTTACTTTTTTAAGCTAAAAGTCTTAAGTTACAATCTTTGTCCATAAGAACAATTTACTGCTTAAACTCTTTTTTTTTAAAGATTCCTAAAATTAGAGACTATAAAAAGTTTCTAGTATCCGGCTTTATTGAAAGGAAGAATCTTGCAAGTAACATTATATTTAAAAATTTAGCTGCATTTAGAATAAGCTACTGCCATTACCTTGACCTTTTACCTCCGTTTATAAACTCATTGGTTTTGTTTTCCTTCTTTTCACATCCTTGGACATAACTCCTTTGCATTCTAGTGGTTCTTTAAAAGTAGGTAATATTTTTCCTTCTTTGATGAGTAGGGAGTTGGAGGAAGTAGTTGAACTGGAAAAGGTGTGTGTAAAGGTTTAGTGAATAAAGTGACATTCATATATTGAGCTACTGATTAAAGTAAGCTAATTGTGCTCTTGACTACAAAATTCTAGAGGATGAGTGAAATTCAGTAATTGCTTTAAAAATGAGAGTATGTTACCCAGCTTAACTTTTAGATATCACATTCAGTTAAGAATTGTAGGAACAGGCTAAGTTTCATTGTAAGAGACTCTAGAGGACCACAGATTGGATTAGACTCAACATAACAGGCATAACCTATGTTTTAAATTTTCTCTATAACTTTTTTCTTAACGAAAGTTAATAGGAGAAATATTTTTTTCAAAGTGGCCAAAATTTTGTCAGTGCCACAATTTAAAACGACATTTTAATTAGCAGAAGTGGACCTCTAAATGTTTATTCTTGACTTTATATTTTTCACAATTTGAGAATATCCTATGTTATTTTCTCAAAAAAAAAATTAGAAATTTGTTTTAAATGACCAGTTTCAATTTTTAAAGCTATATAAAACCTTACTTTTTCCTTACTATAATTCACATAGCTCTCTTTCTAAATGTTGGTTTCAGGGAAAGTTGTTTAGTAATGTGGGTTACCAGCCAGGGCAAACATTGTCTGTGTAAATAAACATAGCACACACTGCTCCTCTTTCACCTTATTTAGGAATGCACATTGAAGTAAGGCTTCCTGTAACGAAGCAAAAAGAAAAGGCTACTTTGGAGGTGTACTTGGAATTTTATTAAGTAAAATTTGCTGGTGGGTATAAGATACTTCACCTATTTACAGGAAACACAGGTGACTCGTGCTTTCAGTACAGAGGATCATTTAGAGTTGCTGTAGTAAAAAACTTAGGAGGATCTGATGAGGTTTTAAGAGCCAAACCAGTGTTGTCGTGTCACGAGTACATACCTAAAACTAATGCCAGGTCTTTCTGGGCACACATGTCTTTGTGTAAGAACATGAAGGTGTTGGTGTCTTTGTACAGTCTCACAGCATTGAATAGTCATTGATACAGGAAAGGGGGTTAAATTAAGAATGGGGCATTTTCTTTGGAAAGCCTTGAAATTCTTTCCCTCTCCAGAGGCAAAAATATTGGGCTTTAATTCTGAGTTCATAGTACAAGCTGTCTCTCTAGTTTGGGGGGAAATGGGGCTCTGACTGGAATCAGTCCCATTTTCATAGTTTTTGGCTGTTATAATGTTTGTTGTGATTATAGATTGCCGTACTTTCTTTTGAAAGTCTGTCTGTACTGATGGACATTAGGCACATTTTTTTGTTTGTTTTTTTCCTTTTAAAGAATGAAGCAGGTTGACTGTAAAAGGCTAAGCAGTCAAAGACACTAGAATGGAGATGTAGAATGCTGATTAATTGGATCAGTCCAAAGGGAAGTGCTCAGAATGGTGTGATTTGATAAAAGCATGCTATATTTCAGTTGGGGGGCGGGGGGGCATGGAGAGAATAGAGCCCTATTAAAAGAAGAAAACTATGCAACCTTAAGACAAAGAAATGGAAACCAGTTCCCCAAACTATTATGCCAAATAGCACAGTATCCCATTAATTTAAAAATATTAGCAAAATATATTTCCCTACCATCCTAATATAACTCAGGATTAGAAAATGCCTCACCTTTTGAGAAAGAATCAAATCCAAAATTGATTATTTGAACTAGTGGAAATACCTGGCATAGCAGCTACCTTTGTTCCCCTCATATATCAGTCTCTTGTTGGGCCATTAAATAGTTTCATCCAATCTCATTCTCTCCTTACTCCTCTTTTCTTCCTTTCCTTTCGTTGTGTGTGCATGTGGTGGGAGGTAGACAGGGATGGAGAGATGGATCTCAGGCACCAGAACACTCATGTAGACTTTACAATGTAGTTTGTGCTATAATAGAGTTTGCATAAAGTACTGAGGAAATAGAGTAAACAACTAACTCATAATATGGAGACAGTTGAATGACTCTGCTAGAGTTATAAAATTTCACAAGAACAGGGACTGTATCTTGGTTGAAACCTATTTCAGTGTCTTATTAATAGCAAGGACTGAGTAAGCACCAGTTTGGTTGCTGGTACCATCTGAAATCTAGGTACTCTTGGCAGGTGGAATATAATACAAAGGTCCAGGTGTATGGTCCTAGTGTCCACTCTTACTAGCTGTGGGCCTTTGCACATTCACTCTCCCCCTGTGCTTTATTTTCCTTGTCTGCACAGTCAAGCTATATGGCTTTAAGCCTCAAGCAAAATAATCTATTTTGAAGTTAACAGTTTTCAAAGTATGAATATGTATTATTTCCTTTTAGCCTCACAATGCAATGAAATAAATAGAGCAGTTATTCTGGTTCCACTTTTGCAGATAAGGGAAAAAAAAAAAAAA
>JAQZBX010013287.1:0-17375 GCA_029593785.1 Cabassous unicinctus | reverse complement strand
GAGCTTTAAAGGAGCTTCAGTTCTGCTCTGATTATTCTTTCCTTTGAAAGGAAGGAAATGGCGATTAGTTAGTCTTATGTCGGCCCGCATTCATTCAGTATACACTGACCCTCAATTTTAAGTTTAAAAATAAAGAAATCATGGAAAAAATTTATTCCAACCGCACTTGGCCAGCCTGCACTATCATAGTGATCTATTCAGTGCTGTGAATATGGGATCATAACCACACTGTGAAGTGACCATTCCAACTCTTCCACAGCCAGGAAGGATGTTACCTCACAAGATAAAATTGCCACTTTCAGGCACCATTTCTCTATTTATTGTGGCCAGAATTATATATCTCGGCTGCCTAAGGACATGGCATGGCTTGTTGGCCCCCGTGAGCAGTGCTATTGCTGTGCATCAGAAGGGAAAAGAGGGAAAAAAGAAAACAGGCTAAACAGAAACAGTATAAACACTTAACTGTGTTTACTTATTTTTTGCAGTGAAAAGTGAATCTAACAAGAACCTTCGCAATGAAAATTGAGCACTTCTACTGGAAGAAGGTGAAAATTACCAGACAATTAAAGAGGACTGTGCATTGACTGCCTATTTGATGATTGGGGTATATCAATCAGTATTTGGAATTTTTTGTTTGTCTCTAACTAAACAATCAAAATTTTGTTTGAAAAAAATATATTTTCTAGCCTCTCAAATTGACTTGTAAGGCCTTATTCATATTAAAAGCCCATTTTTGCACCCAGTCAGCAGAGTGCTTATTAGGCCCTGATTTTTCATGTGCTTAATTCCATAGACTGAAAGCTTTTTTATTTGTTAGATTGGTGCAAAACTAAACCCCAAGATCAGCTGTGTCAGCCACAAAGTTGACATTCTTTTAAGTAGAACCTCACTAAACAGAAAGGCCATGTACACACCATCTACCAAAGAAGGACCTATCCTCCCTGCCAGTTGTTCACTTTGTCTTTGAAACTTATATGTAACCTTTCCCTGTTGATATGACCGATTGAGTCTTTTATATTTGGGCACCACCCAGGACAGTGTCTTGTCAAGGCTTAATAAATATTGTTAACCATGGCTTCTTATATTCAATTTGGAAAACCAGCAGCTCCACATTAATGTTTGAACAATCAATGCTAATTAATTTAGGCTCCATTTGTTCACAGAGTGAGCAGTTTCTTATTAAGGATTCTGTGCCTTTCATCCTATTTCCACTCCACTCTCAATCATTTACCACAGTGGTGTTGTAATGATCAGTTTTATTTTGTGTTTTGAAATGTCTACCAGTAACTAAAGAAGAAATACTTGGAACTCTTCAGTGTGTTATTGAAATGTACATATGTGTATTTATCTATATACATGGTTTAATTTATACCTTATGACAGTCTGTGTACATTATGATCTCACATTGAAATTAAAGTTTCCTAATTTTATTGAAATTTATACAGTTATGAAATCACAATATGACTGAAAAAGAGTAAAAAATTATTACATCTGTGTTGCATCTGTGTACTGAATGGTTAAGGAAACTGATGAAATTAGACATTAATGAAATTCATTTTTAGTTTACAATTGGTATAAATTTTAGACCAAAAAGAAACCAGAGACTTTAATTAAAGAGACCTGGAAAGATTAGAAATATGAAGAGATAATGGAAAGATGAGCTTAGGAGGACATTGTAGAATTGCAATACCTATAACTTGGAGTGAAGTTGGAGAAGAAAATCCAAAAGGCAATAATGCCAAAAAGACGCTTGGTATAAAAGAACTAGTGGAAATGTGACTCCTAGAAAATAAGACCTGGTGATTTGAGAAATATATATACATACCAAAGTAACTTTAGGAGTCTTTTCTTTATATGTTAGAGAATTTATGTAGAATTATATTGTTCACAGTATTACTAGAGACAACTAAATATGGTTTCAAGGGATTCAAATTTAATCTAAAAGTGAAATTTGTCTCCATTTTAAATTTCATATTGAAATTTCAAAATGAAATTGAATAAATGTGTCATAGAGTTGTTACTGGGAAAAGTGGGATAAAGTACACAAAAAGAACATGTGCTCTGAATACCAGGATGAAGAGGAATTTCCTGACTGTGAAATCTGTTATAATGAAGTCTCATTTCCAAGAAAAAGTTTGAGTTCCTTCCCTTCTAGGATTTAAATTGAAAAATGGGCAAAAACCTAAGGATTTAACCTGTACTTTCCCTGCCCAGAAGGGAAAAAAAAACAACTACATGATCTAATGTATCTTTGCCATCTCTGTTATTAGAATTCTGTTGACTTTTCAATGATAGACTATTCTTTGGGAAAGAGTTTTAACTAGCAGAACCTTTAAAATGCAGCTATCAACTTATTTAATTAATATGCACATTTATACCCACAGCATTTACAGTAAACATGTTTTGGTGAATAACCATGCCTGAAGGCTTAGAGGAGGGTGTGAAATTGGAATAGTTCACTGGGAGCCCTACAAGTTGGTAGTGTTAAAGCCCAATTTCTTTTTTAGAGGCAATAGCAGTTTGATAATATTTATGAATTCGAAAAAGAAGGATTATGTTTGTAAACTGGTTTGTTGCTCTGGGTGTGATCCCCTTTGATTGTATTAGATTCAGCTGAGATGTCTTTGATTAAATTATGGTAAGATTAGGGCTTTGATTCCACCACGTCAGTAGGGTGTAACTCAGGGTTGAGTACCCGCCCCCTTGGTGGGCTATATAAACGGGACACTCACTCAAGAAGACACACAGAAGAAGGCACAGGAAGAATGAGAATAGATACAGCAGAGGAAAGAACTTTGATCCTGTGGCCCAGGAAGAGATATGAGCCATTTGCCTGATAGTTTGCAGCTGAAGAGAACAAAGCAGCCGAGCTGAGAAAGCCCAGAAAGAAACAAACCCTATACCAACCTACAGCTGAGATCAGAAGCTGGGCCTGAGGAGCCTAAAGAGGAAGAAAGGAGAGACCAGGCCTGCCATCTTACTTCAACACGTGGCACTGACTTGGGTGAGAAAATACCTCTTCTGGTACCTTGAGTTGGACTCTTTAGGGCCTTGTAACTGTAAGCTTTTACCCCAAATAAATACACTTTACAAAAACCTACAGATTTCTGGTACTTTGCATCAGCATTCCTTCAGCCGACTAATACAGAGGCCCTCTTCATTTCTGAATTCTTGACAAATTCTTAGGAGTAAACAGACTCCTTGATCCATGTTAAGTTCAGCAACCTGCATTTTGTTCATGAATTACGTTTTCAAAGGCAAAAAGCTCCACTTGGCCTTCTTCACTTTTTAAACAATGATTTCAAAGGGAAAGTAGACCTTTCATAATTGCTAATTATTACATATGGGATTAACAACCATAAACTACAATATACAATGCTTGCACTTGTTCCTATTATAAATACAAATTAAAGAGAGTTACTATAATAGATATTTAGGATTCCAAAATGTAGTTGAGCCATTTTGTTTCCTTATAGCAAGTAGTATGATTCAGGTTTCATGAAGTGTATTAAAATGTTAAACACATAACTATAATGCCAATAATTTCCTTTATACAATCCGTTTAATTTGATTCACATATATTGTTTATGGTGCTAATTTCATATAAATTTTGATGGAATCTAAATTTTTCTTTGAGATGCGTGGTCTACTTTTTTTAATTTTTTTAAAGATTTATTTATTTATTTACCCCCCCTTGCTGTGTCCATTTGCTTTGCATTTTTCTGTGTCTGTTTTTCTCCATTTTGTTGGGTCATCTTGTTGCGCCAGTTCATTGCGTCACGCGGGTCATCAGCTCACCACACCATGCGGGCCAACTTGCCTTCACCAGGAGGCCCCGGGAGTTGACCCTGGGCCTCCCATTTGGTAAACAGGAGCCCAACCAATTGAGCCACAGCTGCTTCCCCGTGGTCTACTTTTATTTGATAATAGGCTACTACATTAAAAAAAAAAAAAAAAGGCAAGTATTAAAATGCCTTCCATTTATTTTCAAGTAGATGTGCATCTTTATTAACCAACCCTCCTTCAGTTCCAAGTGACATCCAACTCAAACCATTGTCACCATGAAGGGCAATTTATTGGCTCATCTTCAGGAAGGTCCTGGCATGACTGGATCCAGACACCCAAAGTAGCCGTTTTACCATCTCCCACACTTGGCTCTGATATTTTTTTTTCCTGGATTGTTTTTGTCTTCTAAGCAGGCTTTCTCTTTGGGGATGATGGGGTGGGAGGGTGGTGAGGTGAGGATGGTGGGTGACGTGACAGCCTTTGACAATTTCAACTTATGTCATCAAAACTGGGGACCAACAGCATTGCAGCAAGCTATACAAAATTTCAGGGAAGAACTTTGGTTTTGTCCAGATTGGATCCCATTCCATCCCCTAGAGGATCAAAAGAGGAGTTTGCCCCAAAAGGAGGGGAAGTTATAAGGAAGGAAGGGTGGGCACAGAGAAGGAAAGGTGATTACTGAGAAGACAAAAGTAACAGATGTCCACTGTACCCTATTTGAACTTGAGTAGCATGGGGTTTCTGATTTGAAATTACATGAGTAACATTTAAATATTACCTGCAGATCATGATTGGCTTTCCTAGGATTTTAATTCCATCCTGATACCATTCTGCTTTGAGTTGCAATTATGGGCTTTATATGAGATTTATTGTTTTTTTAATTCTTTCCATGTGTTTGGCATCATGTTGCAACTGGTTTGATCAAGTGCAGATAGTACCAATTGGTTTCCATCACCGATTTAGAGACCGCCTTTTTTTTTCTTTTTTTTCAGTGTCATGAACATGTGAGAAACACTGATTTTGAAATTAGTTATACTGGGAGGAAAATGCTTCAAAAATAAAAACTACTTAAAAATAGTCCTTTAAATCTTTGGGAATATGCACTTTACTGCAAAGTATTATTTCGACTTTGGTCAGCAAAAGGTATTTAAAGTACATGTACGTATGTTCCTTAAAAGGAATGATAAACATTTTTTATATTGGAATGTGATAGACTGCACTCATTTTGAACTTCGTAACCAAATGCATTGCTTAGCATTGGATGAGCTATCATATGACTTTACTATTGCCAATTTCATTTTCTTGCAGAACTCCTCAAGTAGTCTCTGTGACTTTGCCCTAGCCTAAAAGCCTTCCTTACCTCTTTCCCCGTTTTTGTCCCCCTTGCTACATTCACACAAGGTAACGTAAAGGTCACCATATATACATCCCAGAATGTGATGGTTGGTTTTATGTGTCAACTTGGCTAGACTGTAGTACCCAGTTATTAAATACTAATCTAGGTGTTGCTGTGAAAATATTTGTAAATGTAGTTTACATCTACAATCATTTGGTTTTAAGTAAAGGAGATTACCCTTGATAATGTGGGTGGGCTTACCAAACAATTGAAGGCCTTAAAAACAAAAACAGGTTTCCCTGCAGAAGAAATGTAGCATGAGATCCTCCCTGAGTTTCCAGCTTGCTGGCCTGCCCTACGGATTTCAAACTTTCCATGCTCCACATCATGTGAGCCAATTCCTTAAAACAAATCTGTCCATCTTCCTTCCTCCCTTTCTTTCCTTTCCTCCCTCCCTCCCTCTCTATTGGTTCTGTTTCTCTGTAGAATCCTGGGTGATAGCATAGGCTTCCTTCCCCCAAACATGCCTTTCTCCTTGTTCATTATCTCCACATGACCATATTTTACCCCATCCTTTGAGGCCCAGCTTGAGCAGTAATTTCCATGATCCTCCCATGTGGAAGTCATAGTTATGTTTGTACTGTTTTCCTGTACCAATTTACAGCCACTGTCTTATGATTAGCTGATCCTAATGCCATACTGATTGTAAATATTTTTGATAACACCCTGATGGTAATAACAGTAATAACTAACATGTATTGATTGCTTACTAAATGCCAAGCACTATTCCAAGCTTTTGTATACTACCTCATTTAAAATTTCTCAAAATAATCCAGTGAAACAGGCTACAATATAAGTCCTACAGTAAGTGGAGTACAAAAAAAAAAAAATGGGTTGAATTTGCAGGCTTAAAGAAATGACAGGTGAGCCTACGCAACTACCTGTCCAGGAATTCCTAAAACTATAAGATGCCAAATCTTTCCTGTAGTTTGGCACCACCTGGTGGCAGATGTCCACTCAGTCTAAACTATCAATGGGACAATTCTAAGTCCTGTGGCTGGCCAGTACTTCCAGAATAACAGAATGAGTCCAGTAATCTCCTGGGTAGTTAAATGCCCATTTCATTGACCTTATCTGAGGCGATTAACTTACCCCCTTCCTCCCCACTTCCTGAGACAGTCTGCTGTTTCCTCACCTGGCCTCATCCTTTTATATTTCTCACCTTCACCAAGAGTTAAGAATTTGAACCCACATGCATCTGAAAACAAGGACACTTCATGTTACTCTGGCAGACATTATTGACAGGTTTACTGTAAGTCCATTTTACAGATGAGAAAGCCAAGGCACAGATCTAATGCTCATTCCTAGGTCAAACTGTTAAAAAATAATAAATCATGGAGCTCAAATGTTTTCTTTCTTAATTCCTCTTTGTACTTGACATCATCTTTTTTCCAGTCTATATAACTATTGATAAAATTCTCTATTGGTCTGGTCTTGAAGACCAAATCTGTGCTGGATATTTGCATCACAGCGTCAAGTACAGTTCCTGGCATAAAGTGAGCCTTCAATAATGATTGCGTATTGAATTGGGGTGTAGGGAAGAGCTCTAGGTTGGAACAAAACAAATTTTAAGACTGGTATAGAGTATAATCTCAATTGTAGAAAGGACCCTAACTGATGAGAACATTAATAGCTAAAAACTTAGATAAAACTTAGCATACATTAGGCACCATTTTAAGCACATTACAACTATTAAATCATCAAATATAACAATAAGAATGAAAAGCATGGCCAATTAATTATATGACACCTCCTGAGTTAATGTTAAACTATGGGGGTAAATAGTTTAGAATTGATGGAATATGGTACCTAGACAAATTTTATCATTACTCTTGTGCTTTATAGATAGAAAAATGAGTGAAATAATTAGTCAAGGCATTCCTGAAACTTGACAAACAGAATCTGATTCAGAGATTTCATGATGCAACAATTCTTAATGGGGTACTCCACTATTGTCTCTGGGATTTTCTTTTAAAGTTGCTGACACTCATTTTGCAAGTTCTGATTCTGGTGTTTCCTTGATCAGAAGGAAGCGTTTCATAAACAATCAGGACAATGGTTTGTGATGTAAAATATTAAGGGGTTGTAGTCCAGAAACAGCCACCAAACTCACATATGTACAAGGAGTGACAACTGCATCATGACTGGCCTGGCCAACAGCCATTTTGAGACTACAGAGATTTCAGAGATGTTAAAATGTGAGTTCTAGAGTCAATTAAATATAATATAGTCATCCTCCTTTTATGGGCAAGAAAACAGGTCCAGCCAGATTTGGAAAGTTGCCCAAGTAACATGGGGAGTAAATAGATGAGCTTCAGAGGTCATGTTCTTAAACATAAGCCCACTTGCCTCCCAAGTGTGCTCTGTCCTAGACAACAGATCATCCCCAAGGTCATACTGGTTTGTTTTTTTTATCTTTTTTTTCCCCTGTATTTTTTAAACAATTTAGTGAAGTATATCATTCATACATGAACATACATAAACTATAAGTGTTCAGTAAACATTGTGAACTTTCAAAACATGCATAACATCATACAGGTCTCCCACACATCACCCTCCCACCCCAAACACCCTGCATTGTTGTGAAACATTTGTTAACAAATCATGAAAGAGCATTGTCAAAGTATTACCACTAACTATAGTCTGTATCTTCCTCCCCTATACATTGTTTTAAGGATTTATTTACTTTTATCCATTTTTACCCCCACTCCCCCGTTTTTGCTGTTTCTGTGTCCATTCACTGGGCAACTCTCTGTATCCGTTTCCTGCCCTCTCTTCTCATCCTTCTCCTATCTTCACTGGGATTCGATCCTTGGAATCTCCCATGTGGGAGAAAGGCATGCTACTGCCTGTGCCATCTTAGTTCCTGGTTTCGGTTGTCTTGTCTTCGCTCTCCCTTGTGTCACTCCTGTTACATCATCATCTTGCTGCATGGACTGCGGGGCCTGGCAGCGCACCTGCGCACAGGGCCTGATGGCCTACATGCCTTCTATATTTTTCTTTTTTTTCTTTTTACCAGGAGATCCTGGGGATGGAACTCAGGTCCCTCCATGTGGGAGATGGATGACCAACCACCCGAGCCACATCTGTCCCCCTGCTATATCTCTTAAGGTTGACCAAAGATACCCAAAGTGACAGTCTTTTCCCATACAGGATGGTCATATAATAAATCAGGCTTAGTTTATCACCAGCATTCTAAACACCAGACCTAGGGAGAAAAACTAGGTCTGGGGACACATGCATGGTTTCTAATATAGCAAATGTTTAGCTACTGTTTCTTGATTTGGAGTGAACACCATAGTTTCCTGCCACTTAAAAATGGGCATCATCTATTTCAATAGGCTGCTTTGTCTACCTTTTTATTGTTTCTTTAAGTAGGACAGTTCCTTCATAATTTGTGAGACTGCTTTTCTAGAAGCTTTTCAGTGATGGACAGCAGGCTACTCTCTCGAATCTTTTATCCATGTTTTCACATACTTTGCTAGTTTGGGTATAAAAATGTGAATCACTTCAGTTAATTAAAATCAGCTGTTAACACTAATGCCCATTTCTTTCAGTGGATTCCAGGATATTAGTGTCAGGTCTGTTTCATTGTCCAAAATGTGAATTATTTCTCATCTGAGTCAGGCAGCACTCAAAGCTTTAGGAAACGTAGCTCTCTAGGACTAGTAAAGGGATTTCATATGGTAAGGACATAGGGACTCAGACAACTGCATGACTGTCAGGTTGACATTATGTCAAGCCGTAGGAGGAACATGTGCTTGGTACACTGGTGAGTGCAACTGAGGATGTTGTCTCTGGACAGCACAGGTTTGGGGATGGGGAGTAGGGTTGGTCAGATACGCACATGATAGGATGTGTGATTTCAAGACCTTTTGGAAACCTTGGGAGAATGGCTTCTGAATTAGGAATGGGATAGTTTGTGGCAATTTATAAGAAGACCAGAGCAGACAAACATCCTTGAAAACAGTGAGAATGTGAGTCCAGATTCTTAATTTTATGGGATGGAAGCAAGTGTTCATGCTCTGAACAATATAGCCAAGGAGAAATAAACTGAGCTGTGTGGTTTCTAAAAGGGAAGTTTCCTTTCTCCCTCAGATGGGCAATCAAACAGTACTGTAGTTTCACTTATTTCAGAAACCTTCCCCGTCTCCCAGGTTTCTGCTGAGCTCTCTAGGTTATTTTTACTGTGAGCAGAGATTGTTACAAACCACCTCTTGGTATCAAGATTTCTTTTGGCTCCTTGAACAGTTGGTTCTAGTTTAAGTCCAGATGGTCTGAATCTGTGGTGCAAAGACAGTCCCTAAAGCCCAATTACTTCTTATTTTTCCTAGAGCCCTGTGCTCCTACTCTTGACTGTGTTTCTCTGTGTTCCTAAAGAAAAACAGCAGAGTCTGATCTCTGTGTTTTGAAGTATTGATGGTTGGTAAACCAGACACTGTAATGCTGTGCTTTTAAGTCCCTTGCCAACACATAAGAGAAGCAACTTTTTCCATGTTCCTGACAGATTGGAAGGTGTTTTTTGTTTTTTGTTTTTCTTGAATCCTCTGCTTCAGATTTCTCCCTGGAAGAGTTGGTCAGTTGTTCAGCCAGCATCTTTAGCCTCCGCAGCTAATGCAACCTGGAAGCCTGTAAATAGTTTCTGCCACATTTGGACCCTCACAAACAAAACTTCTAAGCATTGGAAATGGAAAAACTGAGGTGGTACGGAAAGCAAACAAGAGCAAGCATTCAGTATTCCAGGTAGCAGATTAATGGGACTCTGTTAAAAGAAAGCTACTGTTTATGGCTGACCTGTATGTGGACAGTCGAAGGGAGAGCATGATCCAGATGTTCTCATCTAGCCTTCCAAGGTGGCAAAGAGAGCATTTGTCAGGTTTGATTTGATTCTTTTTTAAGCAATCAAATTCTTTCCCTACCCAACTTGTATGCCCTTTAGGTTTAAGAGGGAAAAGAAGTTATTTATTGCCCATCAAAATGTAATTTGTTTGAAATCCTGTAACTTAGCCCACCCAAAAGTACTTTATAATATTCTGTAATCCCCTGTGGTACTAGTCAGTATTTCTATAAAGCCAAGCATAGTAATGAATCTATAAAGCTTAGGTCAAGTGATGGTACAAAGTATATATTATATTAAAGGGTATGGTAAAAATCTATTGTTTGCTACCCAAAATGGATCCCTCTTCCTGTTCCTCTCTGGTAATGGTAAATAGAGTTCCTTTGTGAAACCACCAACCTTAACCCCCCACACACACCCCTCAGCTATCTGGTTTGGATGGGATTGAACCTGACCCTAACTCCCGGGGTGAATTTTCATTAGCGTAAAATGATCAGAGTATCCCACTCCTGTGGTCATGTGATTAGTTCAGACCTGTCCAGATGACCTAAACAATGAAATCTGAGGGAACAACAGAACTTTGGATGAGAGCAGGCAGGGCAGACTCTTCTAAGCCATCTATCTCTGTGGAATGTTCGGTTACATGCCAATAACATTCCTTTTTTCTTTTTCTGTTTTTTGTTTTGTTTTGTTTTTCTTTCCTTTTTTCTCCCCCCTGCTTATTTTGAGTTTGAGAAAGTTGAGATTTCTGTCAACTATATCAGAAAGGAAATGGAGTGCAACAAGTGACAGTCCCTAGAATATGGAGCTGACTGAATCAAGGCAGTGAGGAGAAGCTCTATATCATAAGCTAGCAGGTTAGTAATAGTTAGATTTGGCCATAAAAGGAAAAACAATCATTACCATGTCTTCAACTAGATAAAATTTATTTCTCTCATAGTCAAGACCAGCGGAAGTGAGTGTCAGGGACCCAAGTTTATTCCATTTTGTTGCTCTGCCAAAGTGGCTTCCATTCTCAAGCGCACCATGTGGTCCAAACGGCCTCTGGTCATGAGTGCACCTTCTAGCTAGCAAGAAAGACGGGGGAGGGGCACCCCCTCCCTTTAAGGGCATTGCCTGAAAGTTGTACATACCACTTCTGTTTACAACCCAATTGCAGAACTTGCCCTTGTAGCCATACCTACTTGCAAGGGAGGCTAAAAAAAAGTCTATTCTGGGTGGCAATGTGCCTAACTAAAAATCATGGATCTTATTACTAAGGAAGAGGTTTAAATGGGTATTGGGGAACAAATAACAATCTTAACCACAGTTGGCCACTGGTACCTTCAGCCCATAATGCCTCCCAAGGCTGCAGAATTAAGTACAGGCAGAAGGAATCTGTTGGTCATAAGTTGAAGCCTTTGTAAAATCTTACAAGATTTACTTCGAAACTAACTCATCTAAAAACCAAGAAGGAATAAAATAGTGTTTTGCTACAAGAAACACTTTCTATGACCTGCAATCCAAGTTGGCTAAATACAGTAATCTGAATCTTTGATGAATGGAAAAAAACAAATTCTCTTGTAAAGTTAAGTTAGTTTGAACAAAAACTGGGAGAAGGGAGAAGTACAACAATATAAGATTGGAACTTGGAATAAGTGAGATCCCCCAGGCCTCCTCCAGAATCCTCTTGCCAATGCAAGGGGATGTTAATGCCCACTGAAAAGATGCAGCTGGTGTGCAACTTTCCAGCAAAGGGAGATTAGCTGTTATCCCACTCTGGGCCCCAAACAGAGGCCAATATGGAAACAGATTTAATTTAGCCACCCTAAGCCTGTGCTTTAAATGAAAAACTATGAATCAACTAGATCTCTAACTTTATTACTAACCCATGTCTTAGTTTGCTAAAGGCTGCCAATACAATACACCAGAAATGGGTTAGCTTTTATAATGGGAATTTATTAGGTTAAAAACTTAGAGTTCTGAGGCTGTGAAAATGGCCAAATCAAGGCATCAGAGATGCTGTCTTACCATAGGTTGGCTGATGATGATCCTGGGCTCCTGCCATGTGGCAAGGCAAAATGGCCACCAGTCTCTGCCTTCTCCAGACTCACTTTCCCTCCTACATCAGCTGTGGCAATCAGGCACATGACTTGTTTCTCCCTTCTCCTCCAGGCCTCATCTCTTTCAGCTGCAGGCTAAAGTGGCTTCTTCTCAGCCTCTGTGTTCTGTTGATTCCAGCTTTTGGGTTCTTCTCTGTCTGCTGCTTCTTTCTGTGTGTCCATGCTTTTAGTCTTCCATTTACAAAGGACTCCAGTAAGAGGATTAGGACCCACCCTGAGTCCTGCAGTCTAATCAAAGGTCCTTAACTGAAGCAATCTAATCAAAAGTTCCCTTAACTGAATCTAACCAAAAGCTCCCACATACAATAGGTTTGCATGCACAGGAATGGGTTAACCTAAGAACATAATTTTCTGGGGTCCACAGAAGACTTAAGCCAGCACACCATGGAATTTACTGGAAGCACATAAGTGGGGAGCAAACTACAATCTTAAGGAATTTATATCACAGAGGAACCCCCCAATCCTGACCAAAATACTCTGATTGCACAACCCCTCAACCAGCCCTCTGATCCTCCACCAAAATGCACCCTACATTTACATGAACTGGCTGTGGGCTGCTAGTGCAGTGCAGTCCTCTGAAGAGGTGCTCTAACAAAAATAATAGTCAATGCAGATCCTCCCAAAGAATGAAACCAAGATAGCCCCAGACCTTCGGTTCACTGCAAGCTAGGGAGACCTTACTGTTTCCGTCCAAAAAGATTGTCACTGAGATCTGGTTTCATATTCTCCCCCTTTACTATTTGAATTTTTTTTTTATTGCAGTTCTGTTTTCTCTCTGCCATTGTATATAGGGTATGGTTAAGCTGATGATTTACCCACAGAGCACCAAACCACAAGGAGTTACTTAACATGATCTGCACACTGACATGAAATATTGGACTTGGATCTATCTTCAGTAACTGCACGAGATTTCTTACGATCTCCTGTTGGGGAGGATAAACATCTATTTTATGTATGGAAGCTGTGGCTTGATGTTAGGCAGCCAAAGGCTGGACAGCCCAACATCAATTACTTCTCACTGATACTTTAAATTTCCTTTGAGAACCACTTCCCCCATTCTCGACAATATGGTTTGGTTAGGATTGATACCTCCCCTCTCCATTCCATTCTCTCAACTACAGTAATTGGTTCAGGAATGGGCATGTAATTCCATACCTGCGTGACCCCTCTGGGTTTTTACTAGGAATGCTGAGAGTCCATCTCTTCCTCATGGGGCTTACGTCTGGGAGGATGTGAGCTTTAAGACTGGTGCCACACCCGCGCGGCACGGAGAGCTAGCGCAGCAAGATGACACAACAAAGGGAAACAAGCAGACACAGAAAAACACGAAGCGAATGGACACAGCGAGCATAAACAGCAAGGGGGCGAGGATAAATAAATACAATAAATCTTAAAAAAAAAAAAAAAAAAAACACTGGTGCCACAGTCTAAGGGAGCCAGCCTTAGGAAAAGTCAACCTAGAAGTAAAGCTGTGAGATGACTCCTGTAACAACATTTTGCTTTCGTTTTGCAGTTATTCTGGAATGATTTTCTCTCAATTGTAACAACAAAAATAACAAAGCCTCCCAAGTGATATAGAGGATATGAGGAAATTCAAATGAGCACTTCCTTTTAGTGAACTTGTCATCTTTTCCAAACAGCTCTCCCCTGTGGTCATCTCCAAAGAATATGGTTGGGGAAGCCGATGTGGTTCAATAGATTGAGCTCCTGTCTACTACATGGGACATCCCAGGATCAGTTCCCGGTGCCTCCTAAAGAGAAGACAAGCAGACACAGAGAGCACATAGAAAATGGACACAGAGAGCAGAGAGCAAGCGCAGACAATGAGGGGGCGGGAATAAATAAAAAAAAATAAATCTTTAAAAAAATATATGATTGAAATCTGCAGAACCACAGAATCTTAGAATATTAGAACCAAAAGGATTATAGAGGTCAGTTAGTCCAAGGCCTCCCAAGGTACCTCAGTGGGTAAGCAAGGTGAATTTTAGGTGGTGTATGAACATTTTTTTATTTTAGTAAATATGATTATTATAATGAGTTCCTAGGAAAATATAGTATTTTCACACCAAACCTGTGATTTCACAGATTTTATGTAATGCTCTTACCGAAGGGGAAATTGAAGCTTAGAGAGATAAAGTGGCTTGCTTAGAGATTGCCTACCTGGTGAATGAAAGGTGAGAGATATTAAATGTGGAATCTTATATCTGAAATGATCCTCGGAGATCATGAAGTTACCTCCCTACCCTCATCTGGTCTCCAAAGTCAGAATTCTCTCCAAAGCATCTCTGACAAGAAGTCATCCAACCTCTAAATGCCACCAGGATGGGACACATCACCATCTGAAGCAGCATATTCCATTTAAGCAGCTCTTATAGAAAATTCTCCCTTATACTGAACCAAAATCAGCCCATTGAAATTTTCCATTTGGTTCCCGTTCTTTCCTCTGAATTCATTCAGTTACTCTGTCCTGCTCCCCACCCTCCCTCAACACACTCACACCCAAAGTCTCTTTTCACTGGATGTAGTTTTGAATCACCTCACCATTTTCTCATCATTCTTTTCTTTTTTCTTTTTTGTTTTTATTAGAGAAGTTGTAGGTTTCCAGAAAAATCATGCATAAAGTACAGGGTTCCCATATATCACCCTATTATTAACACCTTATATTAGTGTGGTACATTTGTTACAACTGATGAAAGACCATTTTTGTAATTGTACTATTAATTCTAGCCCATGGCTTACATTAGAGTTCACTGTGTTCTACAGTCCTATGGATTTTTAAAAAAATGTATTCTAGTAACATTTATACAACCTAAAATTCCCCTCTTTTAACCACATTCAAATATATAATTCAGTGCTGTTATTTACTTTCACTATGTTGTGCTACCATCATCACCATCCATTACCAAAACGTTTCCATCACCCTAAATAGAAACTCAGTACAATTGAAGCATTAATTCCCTATTTCCTACCTCCCACCCCAGCCACTGGTAACCTATATTCTAGTTTCTTACTCTAAGTCTCATCATTCTTTTCTGATTTAATGCTTATATGTCTTTGACCCTATTAAAACTTTGTGTCTGGAACAAGATTTTATTACATATGTAGTATAGACTAAACTAGAGCTATCCCACCTGTATTAGTCATCCAAAGATGTGCTGATGCAAAATACCAACAATCGGTTGGTTTTTATAAAGGGTATTTATTTGGGGTAGAAGCTTACAGTTAACAGGCCATAAAGCGTAAGTTACTTCCCTCACCAAAGTCTATGGCCATGTGTTGGAGCAAGATGGCTACTGACATCTGCCAGGGTTCAGGCTTTCTGGGTTCCTCTCTTCCTGGGGCTTGCTTGTCTCTGGGATCAGCTCCTCTGCTATCTCCACAAGGTCAGCTGTAGATTATGAGGCTCTCTAGGCTTTGCATCTCTCCACAAGGCCAGCTGTAGACTATCAGGCATATGACTAGTCTCTTTTCCCAGGGCCTCTCTCTTCCCTGATGACCAAGCTCCTCTTTGTGCTTACTTCCCCAAACTCCAGCATTAAAACTCCGCATCAGAACTCCGACTCAAAACTCCACTAACTCCTCTGCTCTGCCATGTAGTTTAAATTTCCTCTGAGAACCACTGATGTGGCCCAATCAAAGCCCTAATCATAACTTAATCACACCCAGAGGAACAGACCAGTTTACAAGCATAACCCAATAACTATTTTTGGAATTCATAAATAATGCCAAACTTCTACACCACCCTTTGACCTGGACCTTATGTTTCTCTTAAGGCAACCAGAGATCCCCCACATTCCATGATTGATCATTGACTGGCAGAGTCTATCTTTTTTGCAGGTGCTGCTGGTCAAGCCAGGATTGCCGTCATTCCATACTCAGCTGGCCAGCTAATTGGACTTCAGTTCACAACTCCTAATTTATTATTACTCTTTTTCAAGCCATCATTCCAATCTTTTGAGAATTTTTTTGGATCTTGATTCCGTGATCCAATTTATTACATCCTAAAAGAGTAGAGCAGGAGGGCCCCCCTTGAAATCTAAAAGAAAGTAATTTTGAGATTACATAAAAAGGTAATGAATGAACTAGATAAGAAACTTGTGGAAATTAGTACCCAAGAGGTTCATGTAGACTGAAAATATTATGAGTTTAACATGGATCAATGAAAGATTAAAAGATGTTTAGGAGATTATTCAACTTCTTAAATACAATGTCCTAATTTTGCCATACCAACACTCCTATTGGTCAGTATCAGACACAGAACATTGAGTTATTCTAGTCAAGGGTCTAACCCCTACTGCAGAAATAGACATATCTTTGACCTCTGGAGCCAATCCAGTGTACTGATAAAGGCACTGGTTTTGGAGTTAAATAGAACTGACTATAATTTACTAGTTATATATCCTCTGCCAAGCCATCCAACCTCTCTGTGCCTTAGTTAACTGACTCCGTAAACTGGCAGTAACATGGTACCGTCTCAGAGGTTTATTGTAAGAAGTACACAAGGTTTGCACATAGTAACACTCAATACAGCATGGCTGTTGTTTCTAAATCTATCGATACACACAAAATAATTAGAAAGTGTGGAAATAAAAATTAGCCCATAAAGACTTTACGCTTGTATATTTTGGTCTAGGCAATTTCAGTCCTGAAGTACTTCAGTGGGGATACTCTAAATTTGGTGAAGAAAATGCCTAACCTTCCTGGGACTTCCCAGGCTGGAACTGTGGGAAGTTCCAAGAGCAGCCTTAAAGGAGCAAGTGCAAACCAGCCAGAGATGTTTTCTTCACCAATAAGCATAACACAGAGCTGTCCCTTCCCTTGGGACGCCACTCACTCTGGGCATCACCTCCAAAGTTTTGCAGGACTTGCAGAAGGGGTTTTGAGGAACAGAAGGACTTAGAACTGAAGAGTCAGAAATGAAGTGTAGAGAGGTGGTTTCTCTCCCAGTATTTTTTTTTTCCAGCCACTGAGATACGCCAGCCTACCTGAACACATTTTTTAATGTGAAGAAGTTGCTGGGTGCATGTGTTGGGGCAGGTACAAGCTTCCATGGATTGTGCTTTCAAATACTGACTGGGCTTGCCAGAATTGGGTGAGGGTGGCCTCACCTGATCTGAGGATTATTGGCAGACAGGAGGGTTTTAAAAAATTAAATCCCCATTTTGTTTTTTTTTTTACACTCAGGAAAGCCCCTGCTTCCTAACCTGGGAAACAGGTGGCTTCAGTTGTCTTCCTTTTTTTTTTTTTTTTTTAA
>JAQZBX010013286.1:0-40031 GCA_029593785.1 Cabassous unicinctus | reverse complement strand
GGGAGCCCTGTATTATGATATGCATGGTTGTTTTGTAAGTTCACAACTTTTACTATACACTTATTGTTTATGAATGTTGATATATGAATGATAATCTTCAAATTTAAAAAGTTTAAAAGTTTTTTAATTTAAAAAATAAGAAAGGAAAAACAAGTTAGCAGCTCCATCATTTGAAGCCAATGCTGAATTTATTTTTAACTTAGTCCTACTCTAACCAAATAATATTATCCTTAACTTTAAACTTAACCCCCACCATATACTGTCCCCAATACTAACTGTAATGTGAGCCAAATCAAAACCAATCCAAAATATTATACAAAAGTTTAAACTTAACACTATCTGTATTAGTCAGCTAAAGGGGTGCTGATACAAAATACCAGAAATCAGTTGTTCTTTATAAAGGGTATTTATTTGGGGTAGAAGTCCACAGTTACCAGGCCATAAAATCACGTTTTGGAGCAAGACAGCTGCCGATGTTTGCAAGGGTTCAGGCTTCTTGGGTTCCTCTCTTCCCAGGGCTGCATTTCTCTCTGGGCTTTGCTCCTTTGTTGACTCCACAAGGTCACCTATAGACTATGAGGCTCTCTAGGCTTTCCTTCTCCCCACAAGTCCAGCTGTGAACTCTCAGACAAATGGCTCATCTCTATCCCGGGGCCTCCTCTACTTCCTCACCAGAACCCCAACATCAAAAACTGCTTCAACATTGTCCTTTGCCATATCTTTTATCTTTAAGACACCACCCACCAAGGGGTGGGGCTCAACACCCTAGATGTGGTCCAGTTAATGCCCTAATCATAACTTAACCATGTCCAGATTAGCAGACCAGTTTACAAGCATAATCTAATATCTATTTTTGAAATTCATAATTACATCAAACTGCCCAAACTGGTACACTACCCATTACCTTAAGAATAATCTTAATGCCTAACATAACCCAAACCTTAACTTAATTATAAGCCTAATTCTCATCCTAAACCTAATCATGAACACCAACAATACCACAAAACATAACTTAAACTGTTATCCTAAGACACCTAACCCTAACCCTTACTGTAACCATAATATTAAGCCTAAACCAAAGTATAACCCTAATCCACCTCCTCCTAATTTTTGTCATAACCCTAAACCCAAACCTAACCCAAACCTAAGCCTAACCTTAAGCAGAATCTTAAATCTAACCCTAACAAAAACAAATTTTTGCCTAAACCTAACCATAATTCAAATCCTTATAATATTAACCATAAGCAAAGCTAACACTAATCCTAAACTGAACTGTAACTCCAGCACACCATTCCCATAACCAAATGCCTACAGTGTACCTTAAACCTATCTTTAAATCTAACTCTATTTACCCCCTAAATTTAACTCTAAACCTGACTTACTCCAACTCTAACACAATCCCTAATAGTAACTATAATCACAGTCTAAACCAAGTGCTAACATTAAACTGAACATTGACCTTAATCTTAACCCTATCTCTAATGCAAAATTGTTATTTTATTTTATTTACACACACTCCATACACACCAAACATATGCTCTGCTTTTCCCCACCCTCCCAGCCTTGGTAAACTCTAATTTCTGTCTGAATTTTCTATTCTTAGTCATTTCTATTGAGTAACATTATACAATATTTGTCCTTTTGTGTCTTGCTTATTTGACTGAGAATACTGTTTTTAGTATTCTCCCAAGGCTCAGGATGTCTCAGAACTTTTCTTTCTTATGGTCAAATATTGCATTGTGTGTATGTACCTATTTCATTTATCCATTCATTTGTTGATGTACACTTGATTGTTTCTACCTTATTGCCATTGCAAATAGTGCCACTATAAAAATTGCTGTACAATTATCAGTTTTGGACCCTATTTTCCCTATCTTTGGGTATATACCTAGAAGTGGGATGGCTGCATCATATGGTAATTCTCTAATTCTTTTGAGGAACTGCCATATTGCTGCTTTCCACAGTGATGCGCCATTTTACATTCTCACAATGCACTAGAGTTTCAATTTCTCCACATTCTCTTTAACACTTGAACACTTGTTATTTTCCTTTCTTATTTTCTTAAATAGTAGCCATTCTAGTCAGTATTAAGTGACACCTCAGCATGGTTTTGATTTGCATTACCCTAATGGCCAATGATATTGAACACTTTTCCTAAAATGTCCATTTATATATCTTCTTTGGAAAAAATATGTATTCAAGCCATTTGCCCACTTTTTAATTGGGTTATTTGTCTTTTGGTTGTTGTATTGTAAAAGTTCTTATAAATTCTGGATATTAAGATCTTTTCCAATATGATTTGCAACTATTTTCTCCCAATCTGTAATGTAACTTTCACTTTCTTGACAATTTCTCTTTGATGTACAATTTTTTTTGTTTGATGAAGTCAAAATAATCTATTGTTACTTTTGTTGCTTGTGATTTTGGTGTCATATCTAAGAATACATTTATGAATCCCAGGTCATGAAGATTTACCCCAATGTTATCTCAATGCAGACATTTTGCTTCGCAAGAAACCATCCTTTCTCCCACAGGATCTTAACACCCTTCTATGACAACCAATAATTAGCTTTAAGACACAACACATATGATGGGCCTTTTAAGGGAAGAAAAGGAGTTTTTCCTCAAAGTAGCTTCGGAATCTACCCAACATGTATCAGCAACAGGCAGAAGAGAATGTATGGGACTGAATCCTGAGTGTCAATAATCAAGGGATATCAAGTGGATAAGGAAGACTTTATTCATGAGAAAGCTGTTTTCAATGACACAGGAGTAAACCCAGGTAAGGAAACAGAAATGGTGCTATCATAATGCTAAGATGGCTCTTGGAATCTTTAAGAAAGAACCTCATCAAAATGCTGCCTCTAAGAAGATGTTATGTGAGACTAGGTGAGCAAGAATTAATGAGCATCTTTGAGGCCTTGATGCTACAGATGATGGGAGTTAAATCCTGCAATGGTCAGTGAAATTGTTTTGGGTGTAGTGGTTGGGCTATACTGAGACATCCCCTCCTAAATAGGGGACAAATTATGACATTTCATGCCTCCCATGATTACCAAGAAAGTAAAATTCCTGTTAGGCCACTTTGAGTTTGGGAGGCAGCAATTTCCACACTCAGCAACACTACTTCAACTCTTTTGCCAGGTAACTGCATGGCTTTCAGTTTTAACTGGGGCCCTGCAGCAGGTCCAGGCTATGATGAGAGCAGCCCTGCTACTTGGACCATTCTAGCAAACAGATCTATGCCTTTGAAGTTGGCATTTCCTAGTAAACTCCTCCTCCATCACTCCTCTAAAATCTTTACTGAAGAGGTGAGGGTCTGAGACAGTGGAGTTTCATTTCTATATGCAAAGACTCCAATGTGGAAGTGAAACCCCTGAGGCAATGGAGAAGCTAAGTACTTCTGAGTTTTTTTCCCACAATATCAGGAAATTGTAAACAAAAATTAAAACAAGTGGAATGGGAGATCTCTGCCTTGAATGTCTAATTTATTATCATTCAAATTAGGGTGATGAGGAAGAGTTGTTAAAATGATTTATAAATGGCAACAAAACATTAATGCTGTTTATAATTGTTTTCAATTTACATAGAAAATATAAAGGTACTTCTGAAGTTTTAACACTATATTCCTGACTATCCAAAAATGGAGACAAAACTGGAATCACCAAAGCAGTCATAAAATCATGTTTTGGGAATCCTCTCCAGGATACCATGGGATACCACAATTTTCACCTTCCTTCCCTGCTCCAACTTCCTGGGTTTCTTCCTGCTGCCAGAGAAAAAGATTCCAATGTCCTTGCAGATTGCCTGCTGCAGAGTACAAGTAGCCCTGCATGGCCTTGACTCTTCCTTCATTACAGTCTTTCCCCCAGAATGGGAACTGAGCCCAGGACAGTCTGAGTAATACACACTAGGCTGTACACTGCAGTGGCATATCTAATGACTTGATACTGGGTGGAAATAACTTTTAACCATACATCCTTTGATAAAATTATTTATTTTCAGTAATAATAATGTTATGACATGAAATGTTTAAGACAATGGCCAGAAGAGAATTTCAATGATGAATTTTTTTTGAACTTTTATATATATCATGCCTGTAAATAATAAAGAAGAAAGAAAATTTGTAGGAACAAGGAAATGGTAAATAAGACTACTATATATTTAATTATATTAGCATAGTTTTCATTTTGTGATGAATATTCCCAAACATATAGCAAAGTTAAAGGAATTTTACTTTGGAAATTTTATAGCCACCACCTAGATTTTACCAATAACATTTTACTATTCTTGTTTTATTACACAGCAATCTATCAATCCACTCTTGTACCCATTTATCAACCTTAATTTTTGTATTTAAATAAATTTATTTTAAAATATTACCATATTTACAGAAAAGTTGCAAGATAGTACAAAGAGTTCTCACATACAACATACCCAGCATCCCCTATTATTAATATCTTAAATTACTATGGTACATTCATCACAATTAATGAATCAATATTGATACATTATTTTTAACTGAATTCCCCTATACCCCCTGTCAAATTTGCACTGCCAAACTGAATAGTATCATTGCACCACGATCAAGCCCCTCCACTGCACAACAAAGCACTTACAACTTATCATAGAGTTTACTCATATGGCCATTGGCTCACAACCTTCTCCTTTTCTATTTCCTGTTAACCTATCATCCAGACTTTTGCTATGTAAGCCAACCCAATTTGCTTAATTCATTTCAGTGAGATCCTGTAATATTTGTCCTTCAGTGCTTGTCTGGCTTCACTCAACATAAGGTTCTCAAGATTCATGCATGTTATCCTGTGTGTTAATACTGTATTCCTTCTTAGAGCTGAGTAATATTCCATTGTATGTATATACCACAATTTATTTACCCATTTATCTGTTGAAGGACATTTGGGTTGATTCCAACTTTCGACAGTAGTGAAAAATGCCACTATGAAAATTGTTGTGCATATATCTGTTCATGTCCTTGCTTTCAGTTATTCTGACTATATATCCAACAATGGAATTGCTGGATTGTATGGTAGTTATATAGTTTTCTGTGGAACCTTCAAACTGTCCTCTACAATGGCTGCACCATTCTACATTCCCACCAACAGTGAATGAGGTTTCCCTTTCTTCCACATCCTCTCCAATACTTGTAGACCTCTGTTTTTAAATAACTGCCTGTCTAATGGTGTAAGATGTTATCTACCCTAACTGATTAACAGATTCAATGCTTTCCCAATAAAAATTGTAACAGTGTGTTTTTCAGAAATAGAAAGGCCAATTATCAAATTTATTTGGTTGTTTAAGGGTCCAGAATAGCTAAAAATATATTTTTAAAAAGTGAACAATGATGGCAGACTCTCACATCCTGACTCTAAAGCATATTACTTAGCTACAATGGTAAAAACACCATGGTGCTGGCATATAGACTTATTGACAAATGGAATTGAATGGAGTGTTCAGAAACAGTCTCTCATATCTATGGTCAAATGATATTAGACAAGGCTGACAAACCCACCTAGCTGCATCAGAATATTTTTTTTAACAAGTGGTGCTGGAAGAAATTTATATTCTTACCTAAAGGAAAGAATAAGAACTGATTTCTCACACCTAATACAGAAATTAATTCAAAATGCATAAAGGTCCTAAATATAAATCTTGGAACCATAAATCTCTTAGAATACAATGTAAGGGAACATCTTCAAGGTCTTGTGCTAGGTGATGGTTTAGTAAACCTTTCACCCAAAGCATGAATAATGAAAGAAAAAAAAATAGATAAGTGGGACTTCCTCAAAATTAAAAACTTTGTGCTGCAAAAGACTTTGGCAAGAAGGTAAAAATGCAACATACTCAATGGAAGAAACTATTTGGAAACCATATATGCAGTTTAGGGTTTGATTTCTAAAGACATTTTTCCAAAGAAGGAAATGGAATGAACAAAAAGCACATGGAAAGTTGCTTAACATCACTAGCTATCAGGGAAATGCAGATCAAAACTACATTGAGATATTTCATGCATTATAGAATGGCCATAATTTAAAACAACAGTAAACTACAAGAGTGGTAAAGGATATGGAGAAATAGGAACAGTCCTTCACTGATGGTGGAAATATAAAATGGTACCACCTCTGTGGAAGACCCTTTGGTGGATATCTCAGGAAGCTAAATATAGAATTTCCATATTATCAGGCATTCCTGCTCCTAGAAATATATTCAGAAAACTGGAAACAACAACATGAACAGGCATTTATAAACCAATGTTAATTGAGATATTATTCACAATTGCTGAAAGATGGAAACATCCCAAGTATCCTTTAATGACTGAATGGATAAACCAAATGTGGTATACGCACTTAATATAATGCTGTGCAGCTTAAGAAGAAATGTAGTAGGGATGCATAAGACAACATAGATGAACCAGGAGGAAACTGTGTTGATTGAAATAAGCCAGACACAAAAGGACAAATATTTTATGGTCTCACTTATATGAATTAAATGCTATGAATAAATTCATAGCCTTAAACTATGTAGTATAGAGTAGTAGGAGACTGAATGTGGGTTGAGAAGGGAAAGCTTATATTAAATGCATGTAGAATATTTAATAAGTTTGATGATAAATGGAAATGGATAGAGTTGATTATAACACATTATAGTGAGTATAACTAAAACTACTGATTTATTAATTTGATTGTGGAGGAAAGAGGTACTCTAGAGACATAAATGTCAATTTAAAAGAACCTAGAGGATAATCCAGAGAGTGTATAACATGATGATTTTGGTGGTACATGAGGATTGTGGTGTATAATACAAATACAAGAATGTTACTCTATTATAAGGTGTTGAGAATATGGAAATGTATGGGAAAACATGTTATGTAACTTATGAAGAGTAGTAATATTGTAATATTTTTGCAGCAATGACAAAGAAGTTACTATATCAATTCCAAGGACCATTAATTGGGGGGTATAAGATGCTTTGGGACTTTTGCTTTTGAAGTAATGAAAAAGCTCGAAAATTGACTGAGGTGAAGAGAACACAATTCTGTGATGAATCTGAGAACCACTGAGAGTATACTTTGGATTTATTGTAATGGCATGAGGTGGTATAGCACAGTGAATCCTTTGTGGACTATGGACTAAGGTTAACTGCACAAATATGAGAATGTTTTCCCAAGAACTATAAAAATATTCAATACTAATATATAGTGTTAATAATAGGGTGACTTATGGGAAAATTCATCAAATATAAGCTATGGACTATAATAAGCAGTAATATTTTGATGATTTCCTTCTACCACTTTTAAAATAATATGTCACAACAACGCAAGGACTTGGTGGTGGGATGATGTATGGGAATCATGTATGTTATGCATGATTGTTTGCAAACACATGACTTCTCCAATAAAAATGTTTACAGAAACCAGGAGTAATTGACTCAAGAAAAAGGCAAGATAGAAATGTAGGAAATCTACATAGCTCTTTTGCTAAATCTTGTTCATCCTCTCTATGCTCTGTGGCAGATTTGAAAAATAGAATGCCCATATTTCCAATATGGGACCATAGATCCTGGGAATGGATGAAGTAGAGCACAACTTATTTACAAAATACCATACACCTATATTCATGTTCTCATTGTCTCTGTTTCACCTATCACAGTAATCACTCAGGTTAGAAAGTGGCCGTCACTGCTCAAAATTGCTATAAGGAAATAAACTGTTGCTATCTGGTGAAAATGATTGAGACATACAATAAAAGACTGGGTTCCTGGGATGAAAAGTTAGGGAGAGTTTCTTTGGGGAATTACAACATTCTGGAATACCCAAATATATTAAAGTATATAGGAAGCCAGGAAGCAAACCCAGGCAATGTGTAAGCTCTGAAAATACCTGGGAAGTCTCTTACCTTTTACTTGGGGATGATCTCTAGATTCAGTCCAAGCCTGATTAAGGATGAAAGGGTATAGTCCCAGCAAAGAGCTTTTCTGCAAGACTGGAAAAATGATGTGTTTTTTTTTTATTTGTTTTACATTGCATTGCTGTTTTTGTTTATGTATGCTTTGCTCCCTACAGGTGTTCAAGAAAGTTTCTACCAAAACATTAGCTGAATACAAACTAATGGAACAAAGACATTGCAATCATATACTACATGGAATACAGTTTTCAAAATATTAGTTGTGGAAAAGTCATTAAACAAAACTAATTCAGAAAAAGAGGGAAAATAGGGAAGAAAGCATATTTGAAGATATAATCACCAAAAAGTTCCTAAATTCTAAGAAAGACACATGTATACACATCAAAAAACTGAACACACTCCTAATAGGACAAACTCAAGATATTCATAGAGAGATTCATTAAAGTATCCAAAAAAAAAAAAATACAAACAGAATCTTCCAAACAGTGTGAGAAGTGTCATATCATGTACAAGAACTGCTCACTAAGATTAAGCACAGCTTTCTCATTAGACATAATAAAAGACAAAAGAAAGTGGGACACATATTTAAAGTTATGAAAGAAAAAAATCAAGAATTCTGTATTTTCTGAATATACATGAAAATTATATAAAATTGTTCAAATGATCGAGGGATGGGGCATGGCCATGGTGGATAGACAATCACTCAACAAATGAGGGAATACTGAATTCCCAGCTGGGAGAGCTTTGCCACATTCTCCAAGGGAGCAGAAACAGACCCCTGAGTGCAGGTGCAGTGTCTGGCAAAAGAGGATGGTCCTCTGTTGGGTTCTTTTTACTGATGACTAGTCTTATGAGTCTGTGCTCTTGTAATTGAAACTTGGCCTACTGTTATGGGGTGCGTAAGGGTTGCCAATTGGGAGCCCCCATGCTGCTCAAATGTGGCCTCTCTCTAAGCCAAACTTAGCATATGAATGCATTACCTTCTCCCCAGCATGGGACATGACCCCTGGGTATGAGGCTCCCTGGCAGCGAGGGACTAATACCAAGTGCCAACTGGAAACATGACTGGAAAAAAAAAAACAAAAAACCAAAAAACCTTGATTAAAAGGGGGAAAAGGTAAAGAGAAATGAGTTCACGTGACTAAGGGACTTCAGGGAGAGTTGGGAGGTCATCCCAGAGGCAATGCTTATGCACACCTCAGTAGGATCTCATAGAACACCAAAGTGGATATCACCCCACACAGAGGGACTCCTGAGGGCTCTTGAGACACCCAGGTCCTATATAAGGGGGGATAGCCCCAGAGATTGATGCCTTATCATTGGGCTCTACTGTGGAATCTGTGCTCCTGAGAATGACAGAGTTGGACTCAAATAAGTCCTCCCTGCACATGGCCCATCAGCCCTTCTATTCAAACCTACATGTGAGGCTGGAGTTTGTAGGTGTATTCCAGAGACTGTAGCTTCTGGCCTGCCTAGGTGCCAGCTGTGCCTGGAATCTCGGTGGAGCTGCAACTCCAACTCTACAGCTCAATGGACTCACCCAAATCACCTGGTGAGGAGACAATGAAGATGGACAATGGCCATCCCAGGGAACGGAGACAGCCTGCAGCTGAAGGGAGGAGAATCCCATCCACCATATCCATGGGATATAAGCCCACTCTCACTTGGAGATGAAGTGGACATGACCATTCAAATCCCCTCAGGATTGGGGGAAGAGATATGGACTAGGGTGGACTTAATGGTATTCTGTTGTAGACATATTGGGATTCAAGCAGTGGAGGAAATTATAAAAGTGAGGTGAAGCCAGTGGCCACTAGACACTTTCTGGTCAGGGAGGGGAATGGCAGTTGTAATACAGGGGCTTTCCAGCACTTGGGGATTGTCCTGCGTGACATTGTGGTGACAGATATAGGCCATTTTAGAGCAGTATACACCATGCAGAACTGTGTGGGAGAGAGTGTGGCCTATGATGTGAACTGTGGTCTATGCTTAGTGGCAAAGCCCCAGGATGTGTATATCCATTGCAGGTGATGTGCCACACTAATGAAAGAGGTTTATGTGAGATGTTTTGGGAGGTATGGCAGGTGGAGATCACGGGAATCCCTGTAATTTTTGTGTAACATCTATGTAATCTAAGCATCTTTAAAAATATATATGAAAAAATAAATAAATGAAAGAATTCTGTATTTTGCAAAAATGGCTTTTATAAATGAGGGGGAAATTTAAGACATTCTAACATGAACAAAATTGAAGTAGTTTATTATAACTAAAGCTGCCCTAAAAGAAATAGTGAAGTGGGCCTTTCATTTGGAAATGGAATTACATTAGACAATATTTCACAATTATGAATAAAGGTCTCTCAAAAAACTAGTAATATTAGTTAATATCAATATTATGTTTGTTTAGCATCAAAACTCTACATTATATTTTCCATGAGTGCAAAATACAAGTGGATAGATATAATTAAAAAAATTTGCTTTGGGCACACAATGAAGAATGATTAAATCTGTGAGTCAAATTGCAAAAAAAAAGGGAAGGTGTGTAATAAGGGATAAGAGTTTTCATAGGTTATTGAAGTTAACTTGGTATAAATTCAAACTAGATGATACTTAGATTAGAATATTAAATTTAGTGTCCATAAAAACTCTCTCATTGCTAACCAGTTCCCACTATATACTGAAGCTCCTGTCCCTTGACACTGTGCTGTAAATAGCAATGCACTATATTGGTTCTCAGCTCATTAAAGAATGGGTTCTCAAACTTTGATGCCTATTAGTAATGCATTTTAAAACCATGAATGTACAGAGTTAAAGAAGGAACTGTTAGATGAGAATGTCTGGGGATGGGATACAGGCATCAGAAAATTTTACACTCCTCAGATCATTTCAAAGTGCAGAAGGGATTGATATTCATGTGTGATGAAACATGGGAAACACCTACCTTTAAACATGTGCAGATAGTTACCAACACAAAATTTCCATATAAGTTAATAAAATAAAGCTATTTTCTTTAATACATTTTATAATTTTTGTTTGTTTTCATATGTTTAAATTCTGGAGGAAGACAGTAGATACCATGTGTTTTGCTGGGACTGGAAAAAAATTCTACCAAAGCAATAAACAATTGCCTTTTCCCCCAACTCCTTAATTTTCTCACACTTTTTTCTAGTAAATATGTCCAACAGTATTCACACAAAGCAAAATTAAAATTAGGGAATTTTGAAAAGGAAAACTTGAATTCCACTCAAATATAACTTCTAATTCTGAGAAGGAACTAAAATTATGAAGTACGTTTAGTAGGCCTTTCAATTATATCTTCTACATACAAAAAAGAAAATATAGGTTAAAGAGACTGTTTTCCCATTTTTTCTTTCTGAGAGTTAGGATCTTCAGAGCATTAAACTGTCGTGGAGAGTACTATGTGACCTCTGACCTACTACTCCCCTCTTCACTACTCATTCTTAATAATATGTTCAAATTTGTCACATTTTAATAGCCATAACTCAATTTCATATTTGGTTATTTCCCTTTATTTTTAATTTTATATTTTCTCCATGTACTTTTAGCTCTTTGTCCATAGACAGTTTGCATAGTTGCCTACTGTATCTGCAGCCGGTAGAAATATCTTGGTTCAAAGAAATCAGGCAAAAAGTATTTATTGAATAAATAAAAACATTTTAAATGACCTTTCAAAAATAGAATATCACTTTACTCTCCTACATTTTATGAGACTTTTAAAAATCGAGTCTGGTACAGTCCCCACATCAGTGCAAGGTGCTTTCATCTCATAACGTTGCATTGGACCTGCATAGCGCAGCCAGTGGACAGATGTCACAAGGTGACTTGGCCAGTGGGAACTTGGCTGGTGACATGGCTGGTGGTGGTGTGGCACATGGGCATCCATCCTGGGGCTCCTGAGTGTGATGAGCTGGACCTGAAACTGCCTGGCTCTGTGGCATCTGTAGCTCCATGCAGACCATGTATTTCCTGAACAGTTTGTTCAAGAAGCTGTTCTTCCCTCTCAGGAGCCTGGCCCAGGAACCTTTCCAGGTTCAGTGTGACACATAGAAGGCTTTGCCCTCCTGGCTCCAGCCTGCCTCAGCATCTGGTATAGTCAACCTACTGTGTTCATTGTAACCTACAAGGAAACAACAATATTATCTACTGAGTTTGGATGCAACAAGCAAGCTAATTGGAGGCCAGATAGTACCATGATAGCTGTATCACCTATTGTTTTACATAATTTAAAAGTATTAATAGGACTTCAGCAAGATTGCAGAGTAGGAAGCACCAAACGCCTGCTTTCCTCCCTGATAGAAACATTGATAAACCATCAGAAAATGCCAGAATCAACATTCTCTGAACTCTAGAAACAGTGAAAAGTTTTATAGCAATCAAGCAAATGTTAAATGAAAAAAGAGAAAAAACGTAATGGAAAGAAAACTATGTAGTGCTTTTATTTTCCACCATCCCACAACCTCCCCAGATTGACTGCAGTCTCTGAGACAGTGGCCCACATTTCTGGGACCCTGAACTCTGGCTATAGAAGAAGAGCAAATATTATGCAAAAATTTAGTGTGTATGTATTTCTGTTGCAACTCATCTGGTGGCTATTGAAGGAACTGATGCAAGGTATTCTCTTGAACTGGAACTCATTTGGGATGGAGAGCTGGTAGGAACTCTAAGAGAATAATCAAACTGCAGCTGACTGGGGTGAAAGAATACATTTGAGACATACAAAGAGTGTCTGGGACATGGAAGGTAATGTTGTGTAGAGTTTCCTTGAGAAATTAGAACTCCCAGGAACATTCTTGTATGATGGAGACTTTTGAAAGCCATGCACATTCCCAGGGCAAAATGCATGCTCTGAAAATCTTGAGAAGACCCTAATCATTCATTTTGGGCTGATCTAGAATTTCAGTGCAAGCTGAACTAAGCTTGGTGGAAAGCCCCAGCACAGAGCCAATCTGCAAAGACTGGGAGAGGTTTATGCTTTTATTTTAGTGAGCTCCTGACATTCAAGGAAATCTCTCAACACATTAAGCTGAATACAAACTAAAGTAAACGAGACTTCAGTAATCACAAATGACAAGCAGAATGTGGTCACTAGCATTAACACACTGTAATTTTCAAATGTGCAGTTTTCAATGGCAAATTATTGCTCATACAAAGGGACAAAATAAAGCAGGAAGCCTAGATAATGTAATAACTCATCAAAGACTTTATGTCAGTTGTGCTAAATATGCTCAATGAAATAAAGGAAAAGATGGAGAAAGAACTAAAAGAAATTAGGAAAATGATACATGAACAAAAGGAAATTTTCAATAAACAGAGACATTTTTACAAAGAACCTTGGAGATATTCTGGTGTTGAAAACTAAAGTAACTGAAAAAATTTACTAAGGTGGTTCAATGTCTGATTTGGACAGAAGAATTAGCAAACCTGAAGATAATATAATTGGAATTATCCAGTCTTAGGGAACAAAAAAGAAAAGGAATGAAGAAATTTTAAAGAGTCTAAGCAGCCTATGGGACACAAGCATACCAACATACACATTAAGTAGTCTGTGGCGGTTTGATATAATTGATAAATTCCAAAAATAAATACTGATTGTTTGTAAATTGATCTGTTCCTTTGGGCTAGTGATACCCTTAGATTGTATTGAATTCAGGGGTTCCACTTTTAACTGATTAAATAATGATTAAGACTTTGATTGGGGACTCACAGAGAAAGCACACTGAAGAGAAAGGAGGTTTGGAGATTTAATGCTGGAGCCTGGGAAGTAAGCACACATAGGAGCAGAGAGAAGGCTGGATTAGACATGGCAGAGGCCCTGGGAAGAGAGACCAGCTCTTCACCTGAGAGTCTACAGCTGGCTTTGTGGAGATATCAAAGCAGCTGAGCCCAGATATAGGGAAGCCCCAGGAAGAGAGGAACCCAGGAAGCCTGAAACCTTGCAGACATCAACAGGCATCTTGCCTCAACATATGGCAATAAACTTTGGTGAGGGAGGTAAATTATACTTTATTGCCTGGTAACTATAAGCTTCTATCCCAAATAAATATCCTTTATAAAAACCAACTGTTTTCTGGTATTTTTCATGAGCACCCCTTTGGCTGACTAATACAGAATTTGGTAGAGAGGAGTGGGGAAGTGTTTTTGCAATTACCAAAATGCCAAGTGGTATTATAAATGGGTAGGGGGTATTTTTTGGAGGAATTATGAGATACTTTTTACAAAAGACCTATAGTGCTTTGAAGAGAATGTTGATAGTAATATGGGCCCTAAAGTGACATTTTATGATGCCTTAGTAATTGATGAAACTATAATTGCAAAATGGAGGAAAGACAATCTTTGTTTTAAAGATGCAGGAAACTTAGCAAGATTGACTCCTGATGTTACATGCAAGGCAGAATTTGAAAATGGCAAGTCTGGGCACTTAGCTGAAGAACTTTCCAAAGTAAACCCAGAGAATGTGACTTGGGTTCTCCTTGCAGCTTGTAGCAAAATGCTAGACAAGTGAGATAATCTGAGAGTTGAATTGTTGGGCAGAAAGAAAGCAGAAACTGATTCCATAAATTCCAAGCCTCTGGAAATCAAGCCCCCAGATGATAGTGCCCATTTGAGGTCTTACCTAAGTTTGGAACTCATAAATCAGGATTGAAAATGCAATTATCTAGGAAAGACTTGTGGAAAGTCTTTCTGTCTGATGGTTCGGACCCCTGCTTCCTGCATGCTAAACCAACAAACTTTTTGAGAGCGCTGTATGAACAAAACCACTGTAAGCTTGGGCAAAAAAGGATATTGACTGGAAAGATGAAAGGGGAAACAGGTTTAGGAGGAAAACATGGAAGATGAGATCTGGAATTAAGACATTGTCTTGGGCCAAGGGGAACCCCACCCACATGTACAAAGAGGGTGAGTTTGATCCAGCGGTTGAAGAGAGTGGATGTTCCCCCTCAATGTTCTTGGAGAGTGTTGACACTCCAGAGTACAGAGAGGGTGGGGCATATTCCCCAAGGATTAAGGAGGTTAAGGTCACCACCCCATAGGTCTGAGAGGGGTGGAACTGTCCCCCATGGATTAGGGAAAGCCAGGTAATCAACTCATTGCTCTGAGAGGGTTGTACCTGTATGCTAAAGTTAAGGAGGATGTTTTCTTTATTTCACTCTACTAGGGAGATTAAGGTTCTAACCCCAAAATTGGGTAAAGTTTGGCAATCACCCCAAAACTCTTGGAGGGTGAGGTCTGGAGCTTGGTCATCACCCAGATGCTTGATGAGGGTGGAACCAAGAAAATGCCTGTTGGTCAAGCCTGTGGAGAGGGTGGATCCCCATGTGGCCCCAGAGAGAAGAAACCATCATCTTAAGAATGACTCTCAGACTTTGAAATTGAAAGAGATTTACTGAAATGTAGAGTACCCATGACTAATGTTTTCCTCCCAATTTCTCCTTATGGTAATGAAAATGTTTATCCTTTGTCTGGCTATTTATACGTTGGAAGCAGATAAATCATTTTATATGTTTCAGAGCTCTACAGCAGATGGGACTTTGCCCAAGACAAACTGTATTTTCTTTAAATTGATGATATGATTTTGTACTTAGTATTGTTACTGAATTAAGTTTTTTTTTGAATATTGTAATGCCTTTTTAGAATTCAGAAGGTGGAGTGTGGCAGTTTGATATTATTGATGAATTTCAAAGAAATACTGATTATGTTTGGAAACTGATCAGTTCCTCTGGGCTAGTGATACCCTTAGATTGTATTAAATTCAGTGGTTTCACTTTTAATTGATTAAATAAGGATTAAGGCTTTGACTGGACCACTTCGGTAGGACATTAGATCCTTGGTGGTGGGGACTCACAGAGAAACCACACTGAAGAGAAAGGAGGTTTGGAGATTTAATGCTGGAGCCCAGGAAGTAAGCACACAGAGGAGCAGAGAGAAGGCTGGATTAGACATGGCAGAGGCCCTGGGAACAGAGACCAGCCATTCACCTGATAGTCTACAGCTGGCTTTGTGGAGATATCAGAGAAGCTGGGCCCAGGGAGAGGGAAGCCCAAGGTAAAGAGGAACCTAAGAAACCTGAAACTTTACAGATGTCAGCAGCCATCTTGCTGCAACACGTGGTGATAGACTTTGGTGAGAGAGGTAACTTATGCTTAATGACCTGGTAACTGCAGTCTTCTACCCCAAATAAATACCTTTTATGAAAAAATAACCAATTTCTGGTATTTTGCATAAGCACACATTTGGCTAACACAGAGTTCCAGAAAGAATATCTGAAGAGAGAATTGCTGAAAAGTTTCCAAATTTAATGCAAGAAATGTATCTACAAATCTAAGATGTTCAAAGAATGCCAGAAAGGATAAACCCAATAAGACCCACACTGAGACACATTATAGTCTGTGATAGTTGACTTCATGTGTCAGCTAGGTTTTGGTGTCCAGTTTTTTGGTCAAGCATACAATGACATTATTTTTACAGGGAATTTAATTCATAGGTGGATTTTATTTGAATTTATAATTGGTTAATTTTATCTAGAAACAAAAAATGGGGTTGCACTTAGTAATGAGTGGAATTCCTCATCCAATCATTTGGAGATCTTAAGAGCCAAAACTGAGGATTTCACTAGTCATAATGAAGAATTTCTGTATCACCTTCAACCAGTTAGCTTCCCCTGGAGAACTTCAACTTGCCAAACTTCAGAATATCATTTAGCAGAGTTTCCAGCTTTTGCCCTGTTCTATAGAATTCAGACTTGCAATCTCAAGGTCCTATGCGCCAATTCCATATAAAAGTTTATTTATGTGTGTGTTTGCGTGTGTATATATATCTTATGTGTGTTCTTTTTGTCTGGAATTCCTTTACTCAATCAAAATTTTGAATACCAAGAGACAAAGAAAGAATCCTAAAAACAGTACCAGAGAATCGACTCATGTTCATGGATCATCAGTAAGGTTAAATGCCACTTATTCATCAGAAACTTATAGAGGTCAGAATGCAGTGAGATGACAGAGAAACATAATGAGATGTATATTGTCATCAAATGTGTTTGAATAGTAGCCTTTTAGAAACCAAAAAATACTGAGTATGGTAAATCCAATCAAAGCTAACAAGTACTGATTAAGTATACATGTGGTAATGGTGTTTACTCTGGACTGTAGCACTGATGAGGTTTACTAACTGTTTTACCCTATATGAGTAAAAGAAAATTTAGAAAAGGCATTTGACCACAGAAGAAGATGCTGGACAGTTCAGCTTTAGGAGAATCTGCCTAAGAATCTAGGTGTCATTACCGACTTCCTCAGTTTCAGTTCTGGTGAGTACTCCATAAAATCAAATTTGATACCAACTTGTTCAATTCACATTTTATAAGTCCTATCAATTTTCAAACATTCTTCTTAGGACAGCAAGTTAATATCTTTAATTTTTATTAGCATCTATTTATATTTCCCCCATTTACTTCACCTCTCTTGTACATTTTCAGCAACCTCATTCAAAGAAGAGAATCTATGCTAATATCTTGTGGTTCTGCAACATCTTCCAGTCATATTAATACCTTCTCCACTTAAGGTCACTATTACTGATAGTCAAGTTTTCTAAATGTCTCTACATCCACTAAATGTTTCTTCATCCATGATTTCAAAAACAAATTCTGTGATTTCCCCAAAAGTTGTCTCTTAGGACATAACTCTCTCCTGGATTTCCTTTGATTTTCATGGCCAAGCTTTCTTGGCATTTGAAGAATCTTTCTCAAACATTAAACATTGGAAATCCTCAGGACTTGCTCCCAGCCATTCCTATTATTCACCGTCTATATTTCCTTCGAATACTTTGATATAATATATCATCTCTATTTGTAGACATATCACTGCAGTCCAAATATCACATCATAGGCATAGTTTGGAACAGAAAATTCTCCACTAGGACAGTTAGAGGTTCCTCATCAGCTATTCAGATCAACTTTTACAAAAAATATTCTTCTGTAATAATCCAAATCATAAAGAATGGAGTTAAAAGACAATCAGTGGCTTAAAACTTGGAGTAAATTTGATAAAAAAAAATCTCTTCTCATTGAATGACTGCTTGCAATTAATAATCAGTCTAATGAAAATACTAACAAATTCTTCCCTTCTATTTGGAGTGTTCTTACTTTTCTCCCTACTCATCAATTATCTAGCATTGGTGTCTAGAACTAATTCTTAGTTATTAGCCCTCTGATAAGTTTTGTATAATCTTTCCTCATATAGGACTTTCCTATATGGTCCATAACCAAATCTAAAATTTAATTCACTGATAAAATCTTGTCTATTTGTTTCATATATTAACTGATTTTGTAATACAGTTATGATTTTCATTAGACTTTATATGCCTTCAGGGAAGGAAATGTAATTTATTTCATAACTACATGCTCAGTCTTTAGGAGAAAGTGTAAGATATCATTAAAACTCAGTTATATATTAGACAAAATGAAAAAATGCTGGGGTTTTGTTTTTTCTGTCTTATCTTTTTTACTTCCATCTGTCCACTCACATCTTCACTTCCAACCCTTTAAGTCAAGTAACCATCATCTAATTCTTTAAATTCAGGAAATCCTTCTTCATTACTATTAATGCAGCTCTATAGCTGCAGAAAGAAAGCAGCCATTAAGGGCTGCTGTGGTAGTTCATAGTAGTAAATTATAGTAAATTAAAATAACACCACTGCAGTATACAGAAGTCCCAAATATTATTAATTACTTTTAAAAATTTAATTGACAATTATATCACAATCACTTTATTTTAAAATTTACTAAGGCTTTCTTTAGCATCTCCTTAAGCAAGTCAAGCCAGCCCACATTCTGCTTCCTGTAAATAAGCCAACAGTAAACTAAGTTTAAATTCAGCACTGTAAGTTACAGCCACAGTTCCAGTTAAATGTTAACAGCAAAACCAATGCAGGTATTAAAATTAGAAGTTAAAGTGCTGCCCCACAGCCCAAATAAAAAATAATAATAATTTGTTTTTGCCTATGCCTCAAACTATACAAAATGGACAAAATGAAGTCATTTTGATCATGCTACTAACCTATAAAACCTCACTAGTTAAGAATCTTAAACCCATAAAAAATAAAAGTTCATTCATTAAATTTCTGCTACTTAAAAGTCTTATAATTGTTTGTTGTTATATAATCTACTATAGTTATGAATTATGTATAAAATACTTAAATACTAATCAAAACCTTAATACAATACATTGCATACTTAAGTAATTTGATAACTTGTAAGTGACACATAAATGTATATTATTGAATGTATATGTAAATCACTTTTTGAGTTTCAACAATCTTAAAACCGAATGTATTAGAAAGAAATTAAGTGGGTATTATTCAAATCTAAAAATGAAACATCATGCAGTAAACTTTGTTTTTTTTTTTTTAAGATTTATTTATTTATTTATTTATCCCCGCCTTGCTGCTTGTGCTTGCTGTGTCCATTCGCTGTGTGTTTTCTCCGTGTCTGCTTATCTCCCCCTTGCTGTGAGGTCCCGCTGCATCAGCCCACCACACCGCGCGGGCTGGCCTGCCTTCACAAGGAGGCCCCGGGAAGTGAACCCGCGGCCTCACACATGGTAAACGGGGGCTCTATCGATTGAGCCACACCCGCTTCCCAGTAAACTTTGTTAATCAGAAAACCTATGCCTTGCTAGTAAGCACTTTTAATAGTTCAGGAAAAACATTGAAAACTAAAACAGTGAGCACATCAAGAATGTTTGATAACGAATAAAAAGAGATAAAGCGCATTCCAGAAAGTGTTGTATTCCTCCCTGGGAAAACTGGCCACTTTCTCAGGGGCTGATTCATAAATCTTGGAATGTACTGCCCAGGGAGTGTTGTGTTCCTTCCTGAGGAGTCTGACCACTTCCTTGGGAATTAGCACCGTGCTTGTGAGTTGGCATCTATAGTATCAAGTTCATTAATCATGAACACAGCAAATGAGATAGTCCCCAGTCAAGCCAGTTAAAGTCTCCCTAGTGTCTCCTCCTTTAACTCAGCCTTAAAAATATTTAAAATATGTCATGTCATCTAAAACAATAAAACAAAAAAGGGGGAGTATGGATGCCTCCCCTAGAAATACAATAGCCTTAGCACTATACACATTAAACTTTTAAAATTGTGATAAATTTGGCCTCTGATCAGCTGAAAAATATTTCTCCCTCATCAGGAGAGTCATCAAATATGAGCTAAAATTCTGTACAGGGAAATGTTAGGAGATGGATCTTGGAAGGGATCCTGTGACCTTATAAGGAAGGGGCAAGTGTATGTTCATGTGCTTACTCCAACAGACCCCCGGTGGCTACAAGGAAAGAACATGAAAACTATACCATGAGTTGGAAAGATTGCCCATTCAACCCAATACCACAGATGGAGAAGATGACAATGGAGGAACAAAGGAACTCCTGGACACAACTATGCTGTAACACTATCCAAACTCAGGGAATAACATGGGGAAATCTTAAATAATTTAACTTAAATGATTCATTGGTACACTTATTACTTCATTATTTCACCTATTATCATAGTGGCCACTGCCACCACTGCAGCAGTCACCTTAACAAAATCATATCAATAATAATATTCTTCCCAGACTTGATGCATTAAAAGCATCTATTCTTTAAATAGGCACAGCTTCATCCCTGTCCCATTCCTCTGAGTCTCCAGAAGAAAGAAGCTTCAGAGCTCTCTAGTTCAACCATCTTTAATTCTTATCCCCTTGCTGCCTCCCCATTTTCCCAAACTTTTCCTACTCCATGTTAACAATAAACCTTATATTTGTGCTGTGTTACTCTTCATAGTGATTGCCTTACATTTACCAAATGTAATTTCAGATCCTGTATATGTGTACAACAAAACGAGCTTTGTTTTGTATCCTGAGTATGGAATTCATGGGAAAAGCCATTTGATATCTATTTTACTTTGCCTGGCTCCCAAAAGAAAAAAAGGGCTGGTTAGCCAAAGATGGGTAAGTTTCCTTAGGGAAGGAACAACCTAAGACAGGCACAGTGTCTTAAGGATGAGGAAGTATTATTGAGGAGCCTTGTGGTGGCAAGCTTGCTGTATCCCTTCCAAGGTAGGAGCTTTTTCCCTTTACAATTTTATTCCCACACTCAGCTAAACCAAAAATCCTGTGGATCTGCTACAACCTTGTCTCTGCACCACCCTTGTCTCTCTGTATATATTTTAAGAAGTGGGGAATTGTGAGATTCTTCTGATCTTTACTACTAAGAAACAGTTTAGAGGGCAGCTCCCCTGCCTATGCAGTGAAGTCAATGCTATCTGTTCCTGCTAAAAACAGTAAGGACATTCTTACTTTGAACTATTAGTTAGAGCTTTCTTTCTCTCCATTATCTCCTGCACAGCCCAAAACTTTCTGAACCCCTGCACATACACACTGACCTTCTGCTTTGTGAAAGAAAATAAAAATGGTGATGGGAGTCAGCAAAGGAGGATAGCTTCTTTAGCTATTATCCCCCTGACATTTCTCAACCTCAGTATTCAGAGTAATTCTCTGCACCATCACAGACTCTGTTAGACATATCCCCACAAGACAGCAGTATGGATTCCTGCATCCACCAAAAATATTTACAGATTGAGAGCAATTCTAATTAAAATTTTAACAGCCTTCTTTGCAGAAATGGAAAACCCAATTATCAAATTTCTTTGGAAAGATAATGGGCCACAAATAGCTAAAATCTTCTATTAAAAGGAGAAAGAAGATGGAGGACTCATGCATTGTGACATTAAAACTTATTACAAAGCAGCACTCACAACAGCTGGGTATTAGCCAAAAATGAATACTTATAGCAATGTAATCAAACTGACAGTTCAGAAATAGACATTCTCACTAATCTATGTCAAATTGATTTTTGACAAGATTTCCAGGTGCACCCAATAGGGAAATAGTTTCTCTTCAAAACTGGAGTGGGGGAAATTATATCTATATACAAAATATTTAAGGGAGACCCCTATGTAACACTACATACAAAAATTAATTCAAAATGGATCACAGATCTAATATTAAAAACCAGGACTATAAAACTCATAGAAGAAAATATAGAGCCACATCTTAAGGATTTTGTGACAGGCAATGGCATCTTAGATTTTCTAATCAAAACACAAGCAGCAAATGAAAACAATAGATAGGTGGGACCTCATTTAATAAAAAAACTTTTGGAAATCAAAGGATTTTATCATGAAAGTGAAAAGGGAGAAAAAATTGGAAACCACATATGTGATAAGTATTTAATATTCAGAATTTATAAGGACATCCTTTAAAATCCATCAAAAATAGGCAAATATTTGAATAGACATTTCTCCAAAGATGATATACAAATGGCCAAAATCACAAGAAAAGATACTCAGTGTTATTAGACATTAGGGAAATGCCAGTGAAAACCACAATGAGATCTCATTTCACACCCACTAAAATGTCTACTTTTTTAAAAAAAAGAAAACTTAAAATGTTAGAGAGGATGGGGAAAAATAAGAAACTCATTCATTGGTTGGAATGTGCAATAGTGTAGATGCTGTGCAAGAGTTTGGCAGTTCCTCAGGAACCTAAGTGTAGAATTACCATATGATCTAGCAGTCTCAGTAATAGGTATACACCCACAAGTGTTGAAAATGGGTTGAACAGATATTTGCACAACAATGTTCAAGCAGCATTATTCACAATTGCCAAAAGATGGAAGCAACCCATGTCTAATAAATGAATAGATAGAAAAATTGTGGTATATATAATATTATTCAGCTGTAAAAAGAAATGAAGTTCTGATGCATATGTCAACATGGATGAACCTTGAGGACATTATTCTGAGTGAAATAAGCCAGATACAAAAGGGCTAATATTATATGACTTAGCTTACAGGAACTAATTATAATAAGCAAATGCATATTCTTAGAATCTAGAATATAGATGACTAGGGGATTGAGAATAAATACTTGATGTTAATATGGACAGAATTTCTACTTAGCCTGGTAGTAAATGTTTGAAAATGGAGGGTGGTGATGGTAGCTCATTATTGTGTGTATAAACAGTAGCACTGAGCTATATAGGTGAATATGGTTAAAGGGGGAAACAAAGATATATATATCACCAGAATAAAATTATAACATGAAAGATAGGACAATACAACACCATGAACCATATTTTAGACAATATTCTATAATTAATAGTACAAGTTTAAGAATTCTCTTTCATAAATTATAGCAAAATTATGGTACTAATACAAGGTGTGAATTATAGGGTGATATATGGGAAAATACACCTAATGTAAATAATGAATGATAGATTGAACCATTTTAATAATCTTTCCCCAATTGTATTAAAGGGAAGTACTGTTAAAAATAGTAAAATTATTAAAAAAAAACAAACTGATGTCATCAACAGTAATAAAAAAGCTCCACACTAATACAAGATATTGGGGGAGAGATGGTGCATGGTAAACCTTTATTTTATGCATGATTGTTTTGTAAAACTCAGAATCTCTTTATTAAAAAAAGAAAAGAGTCAATAAGCAGTTGATCCTGAAGGGAGAGAATGGAGGGTCTTATCATCAACAGGAAGATGCTATTTAAAGCTACATGACTTTTTGAGATCTCCTAGGTGGTGGGGACAGAAGGATCTCTCTAGAGAAGTAGGAACATTCTGTGGAAGGTAGGAGGCAAAAGTGGGAGAGGTGGGAGGAAAACCAGGGGAGTGTGGTATCTAGGAGTGCTAAAAAAGAAGTGCTTCAGGAAGTAGGATGATTGTGCCAGATATTACTGGGGGGTTGTATGAAATAAAGATTGAGAATTAATCACTGCTTTTAGCAATATGGAGATTGCTGGTGATTTTGACAAATGAAGTTTCAGGGAATGTTATGGAAAAAATCCCTATTGGAGTGAGTTAATGAGATTAGAAGTAAAAAGTGGGATTGTAAGTACAGAAAACTCAAGAACTCTTGCTCTAAAGAGAAATTCAGATATTATGTCTTTCATTACTGTAAGATCTGTTGTCTTGTATGTACAGTGACAGCGAGGTATCATTACCAAACGCCAACTAGCAATGTAACTGGAGAAAGACCTTGACCAAAAGGGGTAAAAGGTAAAGACAAATGAGTTTTTATGGCTAAGGGACTTCAAAATGAGTCGGGAGGCCATTCAAGAAGTTACACTTATGCACATCGCAGCAAGATCTCATTGATTGTTAAAGTAAATACTACCTCAAATAGAGGGTGCCTGAGTGTTCTGGGTAGATAACTCAGGAGTTTGGTGCCTTGCCAGTGGGCCTCACATTGGAATTTATGCTCCCCAATGTGACAAGGTTGGACTCAGGTCTGGTTTCCCTACATATGGCTCTTCTGACCCTTGTAGTTGAATATTTAATTAGTACTAGAGTTGATTCATTTACATCCAAGAGACTTGAATCTTTGGACTATCCATCTGCCAGCGTGGCCCTGAATCTCAATGGAGTTGGAATACGTACTCCAGTTCATTAGACTCACCCAGGACAACTAATAATATGATGATGAACAACAACTATCCCAAGGGCCTAAGAGAGACTACAACTACAAGCAAGATAGTCTTATTCACCTGGCCTATGGGACTGAAGTCCCTCTCAATTAGAGGTGGAGTGGGCATCATCATCCCAGTATCATCAGGATTGGGGGATGAAATATGGACTAAAGTAGACTTACTGGTATTCTACTATAGACTTATTGTGATTCTAGCAAAGGTGGAACTGGTATCACTGATGTGGAGGCAGTGACCAGTGGAGGTACTGAGGGCAGGGAGAGGGACACATAGGGAAAATATGGGGTTATTATCAGGACTTGTGAATTGTCCTGAATAACATTGCAACAGCAGACACAGGTCATTATATATCTTGCCATAACCTACAAAATTGTGTGAAAGAATGTAAACTACAATGTAAACTATAATCTATGCTTATTGACAATGCCCCAAAATATGTCCATCAATTGTAATGAATGCACCACACTAATGAAGGATGTTGTTAATGTGGGAAAATGTGGGAGGTGTATGGAGTGGGGCATATGGAAATCCCCTATAATTATATCTGATATTTATGTAATCTAAGTATCTTTAAAAAAATTAAAAAAAATAAATTCAGAAATGTGTCTGATCTAAAGTGTTATAAGAAGTCTAGGAAACTTTCATTTTTGCTTTATTGAAATGAGAGGTATATTTGTATGCTGTGGAAATATTATGGTTAAAGGGAAAAGACAATGTACAGGAGAGAAAAGTAAATTCTTAAGTGTAAAAATTGCAGTAAAGCAGAATTCATAACCCTGCCCCTAATTGCAGGAGTTGAGCTATTTCAAAGGCAAAATGGATAGCATCCAGAGTACATGGTTTATCCTAAGGAAAAAACAAAACAAAACATCGTTTATGACCTAAGGGAAGACAAAGCATGTGGGCACAGAGAAGGGGAGTTGATTGGTTTTGTAAAATGAAAAGAAGACATTTGTCCTCTGCTTCTTTGTGTATTTTTAGAGATATAAAGGACTTATCTCGAAAAATGACCAAGGAACTGAAGAGAACTGTAGCAGAATTTTCTCACAGTACTGATGACTACCTTGAGAGTTGTGGCAATTCCTTCAAAGTAAATGTAATTTCCCCATCCAATTTAGCTAGTTGAATTTAGATACAGATTAGGCAGAGTTAAATATACCCAGGATTTTGGATTTAGCAGGTGGGGCAGTTTGATATAATTGATGAATTCCATCAATAATGTTGTAAACCAGTCTGTTCCTCTGGGAGTGATACCCTTTGATTGTATTACATTCAGAGGTTTCACTTTTACTTGATTAATTTCAGATTAAGGCTTTGATTAAGCCATATCAGTATGATGTTGAGTCCCCACTTCTTTGGTGAGCAAACACACACAGAAAATGACATGGCAGTGGAGAGAGCTTATTTGACTCTGGAGCCCTGGGGAGAGAGCCAAGTCATTCATCTGAAAGTTTACAGCTGGCCTTGTGGAGAATACAGAGCAGCTGAGTCTGGAAAGAGATGAGCCCTGAGTAGAGAGATGAACCTTATGCCAGCCTACAGCTGAGATCAGAAGCTGGGACCATGGAGCCTTAAGAAGAAGAGAAAGACCGAACCCTCACAGAGACTAGCAGTCATGTTGCTCCAACACATGGCAACAGACTTTGGTGAGGGAAGTAATTTAGTCTTTAAGGCATTGTGACTGTAAGCTTCTTCCCCAAATACATACCCTTTACAAGAACCAAAAGATTTCTGGTATTTTTCATCAGCACTCCTTTGCCTGACTAATACAGGAGGCAAGTACAATGGAGGGATAGAGACACAAAAGAAATGAGGGTATATGCAAGGGAGTTATGGTAACAAAACTTGTAATCTAAACTCAGTAAAGAAATAAGTATGGAAAAGAGGAGAGAAATGGATAAAGATAAAGTCATGGGTGGGTCCATGGATAATTGGAATGGAGGCATACTTGAGTAAGGAAGCAGGTAGAGATGTGGGGGATAAAAGAAAGTGGGATGATGAAAGGCAAGAATTTGAAGGTTACTAGTGGTGACAAGATCTAGGGTATGAATATGGGGGAAATGAGAGAAGAGATGTTGAAGTGAGGAGGTCAAGGAACTGAGGAGCCTTGCTGTGTAGTGGATATTCTAAATCAGTCATTCTCAAAAGTTCTTTCACAGTCAGATCAACTGTGGAATTTTGTTTTTTTTTAAACACTGAATGTCTGAATCTACATTAACTTTCTGGAGGGTGAAGGGGGTTGATCACAAGAAATTTTTAAAAATATTCTTAGGTGATTGAACTGCATAGCCAAATTTGAGAAGCTGTTATCTACATAGTTGTTGAACTCACCAAGAACAATGACAGTAAATTCACCTAGTCAGTTGCTAAAATATTCCATCCATGAAGGTGAATGACTAGGAGGATGAGAGATGAGAATTATCTTCTGTAGGCATCAAGGCCTCTGAAAGAAAAGCAACAATAAGAAACAAGAAGGACACCTATTCTTACCTCTAGACCCTGCAAATATGTGGTATATTGAAAAAAAAAACAGACCCCACTTGAAACAGATTCAGGCCTCCAGGTCTTAGGGCTAGAAGATTGCTCAGAGAAGAGGTTGAAGCTAAAAGGGATTTTGCTATTCAAGCCCCAAATTCCTTCCTTTGGAATGAATTGCAGTTTTGGAAGGAATGGGAGACTGAGTAAGCTAAATGAATCAACAGAAATGTGTGGGTAAAGAGTCCCATGATGACCTGGGAGGGATGGATTTCTGATGGCAGCTGACAAAATAAGAGTGTGAGACATGATAGATTAATCCTTTTGGCCTCTTAGGGAAAGGCAGAAAAGTAATTCTAAGTATAGTTTCCTTCTTGCAGTAGGATTCTTAAGAAGTACGTGGTGGTGAAGCAGATGGAGGGATTAGGTGAGTGAGGTTGTTGGAAGGTAGACTGTGAGGTTCTGGAGTTCTTACAATCTGACTGTGGACAGTGTAAAAAGGGAATATCAGTCTTACCAGGAGTAAACTGGGCATCCTGTAAAATCCTGACACAAGCACATAAATTGTGTACAGTTTAGGAGTTATCAAATTACATTGTAGTTATCTATTTATGTGTCTAAAATTAGGCTCTAAGTTGTCCTGTAAAAAAAGGTTTCTTACGAATCTTTTTATCCACAGCATCTAACACAGTATCTGGTATAAAGTAGGTGCATAATAAAAGTTTGATGTGGTTAAAAGAATGCTTAAAAAAGCCAAAGAAATATTTGCTGTGTTTAGAATATAGTAACTAAGTGAGGCAAAAATTATTTTTAGAATTTCTGGATTGTATCCTTACCATGTTAGAACTATTACTAAGTACACTCACATTTCTAATCACAAACAGCATTTTCATATTTACTGATTAAAAGAATTTAACTAAAATGATACCTGGAGGAATTGATGCAACAATATATCAGTGTGTTACTTTAAGAAATAAATATTCTTAGTTTACACTAAGTGCATTAAACTTTCCTTAATACAAAATTTGAACAGTGTATATGTTTAACATTATTTCATGGAAAGAAAAGATAAACCAGATCAGCTATACCAAGGATAAAATGAATCCTCAGCATTGACTTTAGTTCTATACTTCTTGCTGTATTTGGTGCACAGGTTTTTCCCTTTCTTTTGAGTTGATTGCTTTTAGAAACCAGGCAATCCTAAACAATGTGGAAAACAAAGACACTCTCTTCTCAAGTATAATGCCATCTTTTTTTTCAGCTTCTAGATTTATGTTAAATAAATCCTGTTGTAATTCTTAATTATTTATAATAATTTATGTAAAACCCAAATACTAGACATTTAATCTGATATGGTGGCTTGCTACAATATTATTTAAAACAAATATGTATTCTAACCCAATACTTAAATGGTCAAAGGATATGAACAAAGAATTCACACAAGAAGAGATATAATATGTAAACAAATATAAAATTAAAATATCAAAACACTAGTTTCTGTCATCAAATGAGTCAAACTGTTGTACAATAGTATCAAAAGCTAGTAAGAATGTGGTGTAAAATATTCACACAATACTTGTGACATTGTAAGAATACAACTATTTTGGAAAATTATATTGTAATACCTATATTTAAAGTTCTTAACTTGTATTTAGTAAATATCCTAAGTAAATACCAATGCAGTGAAAGAATATAAAAATCAAAAAGACCTAAATAAATGGAAGGGCATTCCCTGTTCATGGTTTGGAAATCTAAGTATCATCAAGGTGTCAATTTTATGAAATACATTTACTGATCAAATGTGTTGCCAATCAAAATTGCAACAGCCTACTCTTCAGAAATGTCAATTATGTGGTAAGGTAAAAGTCTCCAAATAGCTCAAAATTTCTTGAAAAAGAAGAAAGAAGTTGGAGGTCACATCCTGACTTTAAATCATATTTCAAAGCTACAGTGTTTAAAAAAATAAACAGCATGGTACTGGCATAAGTATAGATATATTGGCCAATGGAATCAAACTGAGAGTTTAGAAGTAGGCCATCACAACTGAAGTAAATTGATTTTTCACGACTGCCAAATCCACTCAATTGGGAAAGAATATTATCTTCCACAAATGTTGGGAGAACTGTATATCCATATGCGAAAGAATGAAAGAATACAACATACCTCATACCATATAAAATATTTAACTCAACTTGGATCAAGGAATTAAATATAATAATCAGGACTATAAAACTCACAGAAGAAATATAGAGAAGCCTTTTCAAGGCAATGTGATAGGAAGTTGCTTCTTAGACTGTTCTCCCAAAGCACAAGCAATGAAAGAAAAACATAAATAAATGGGACCTCCTCAAAATTAAAAACATATGTGAATTACAGGGCTTTGTCACATGAGTGAAAAAACCACCTACCCAATGTGAGAATATATTTCAAAACCACAAATCAAATAAGGGCTTAATATATAGAATATAAATATAGATATAAATATAGAATATAAAAAAAAAAACCAACTTGAAAACTGAACAATATACGTGAACAGACATTTTTCCAAAGAGAACACATAAATGGCTAAAATATACGTGAAAAGATGTTCAACATCACTAAAGCTAAAATGCAAATCAAAACCACAAAGGGTTAAATTTAGTATATTTGTCAATAAAAGCATAAAAGATGTGGGTGGGAGCAAAGATCTATACACAAAAAAATTAATTATAATTGGTAAAATAATACCTGAAACAATGTTTCATTGGGTTTCTATCATTAATATATATTAAATATAAACAATAAAACCAAAAGGAGGGGAAAAGTGGACTTATAAATATATTGGTGTAAGTTTTCTGTATATCATAGTAATTAGACAAGTATAATTCTGAAACTTATTCTTTTAAATTAAGATATATATATTAAGCCTTAGGGGAACCACTAAACAAAGACTCAAAAAATAATAAAAATATATGAATTATTCATTTAAAATATTAATTTAATACAAAAGAATGCAAAAAGGAAGAATAGAGGAAAAAATGGTTTGGAATACAAATATTAAAATGGAAGCTTTTAATAGTAACATCATACTACTAAAATATGATTAATATGAATAGATTAAGCAATCCAAACCAAAGGCAAGATTATCAGACTGGATTTATAAAGATCCAATTACACAGTGTCTTCCTAAGATATAATTTAGATTTAAAAATATAGTAGACTGAAATTAAAATGCTGGGAACATATATCATGCAAAGAACAATGCCAGGAAACATGCAATGGCTATATTAGCATTAAACAAAATAGAATTTAAAATAAAAATATTTTTGAAAAGGATGGGTATTTTATAATAATGAAAACATACCACTTCTTCAGGAAGATATAATAATTAAAATCATATAAGCACCTAACAAAAAAGCACCAAAATACAGGAAGTACAACTTAAAAAAATGAAGGGAGAAATAGGCAATTCAAAAATATTAGGTGAGGATATCAATAACTATAATTCAATATTGGATAAAACTCAAAAGCAGGTCAAGAAAAAATGGAAGACTTGAACAATACTTTAAAACAGATAGACCTAATAGACATCTAGAGAAAGCTCTACAGAAAATAACAATATACATTTTTCTAATTTCCACCTCAAACATTGTACAGGATAGTGCATATGTTAGTGAATGAAACAAATAAACCAATGTTTTTAATAGGATAGAAAGGATGTTATCTGACTACAATAGAATGAGACAGTAATCAATTTAAAAAATTAGAAAATTACAAATATGTGGAAATAAAAGGACACACTCCTAAATAACCAATATGTCAAATAGGAAACCAAAATGGAAAACAGAAAATATGTTGAGATATAAAAAACTTAGTACAGATCAATCCAAAATGTTTGGGAAGCACCTAAAGCAGGGGTAGATGTAAATTTATAGGCATAAGTAGCTATATTAAGAAAGAATAAATCTCTCAAAACTGTAACTTTTCCTTCTGCCTTTAGAAACTGTAATAAATAGAGAAATCTAAACTAAGGCAAAGAGAAGGAAGGAAATGAAAAACATTAGAGCATAAATTATTGTAATAGAGAATGGAAAAGTAAGTTAGGAAATAAATGAAACCCAAAATCTGATTATTGGAAAGGATAAGGAAAATTGACTACAGGGGGAAAAAAGAGAGAAGGCTTAAATTAATAAAATCACAAATTAAATAGGGGACATTATTATCAACTTCATAATACTAAAAATATTTAGAAAGGAACACTATGAACAAGTTTCATCAGCAAATTGGAAATATAAATGAAATGGTTAATTTATAGAAAAACTGAAATTAGTGAAAATGACAAAGAAATTAAAAGTATGAATAAATCCATAACAATTGAAAAGATTGATTTAGAAATAAATCATTTATTTTTAAAAAATAAAACACAAATGGAAACCCCAGGAGATCCTACATAAAAATTAATAATAAAGAATACTTCATATCAGATAGTTCCTAATTCTTCCAAAATATTCAAGAGTGAGATTATCACTCAACTCATTTTATGGGGCTGGATTTACCCTGATGACAAAACTAGACAAAACATTACAGGAAAAGAAAATTGCAGACCATTATTTCTCATGAATGTTGATAAATATATTCTCAATAAAATAACAGCAAAATAAATCCAGCAACATATAAATACAACTACATAACATGAGCAAGTGGGATTTATCCCACAAATGCATGACTGGTTTAATATAATAGATAATATTGAATGACTGGATGCTATCCCCCTAAGACCAAGAAGAAGTCAAGGATGTCCAGTCTTACCACTTCTATTCTTCATTTTACAGGAGCTTCTAATCAGGGAAACTAGGCATGAAAAGAAATAAAAACCACACATACTGGAAATGATGAAGTAAAATTATGTGTATTTGCAAATATGTGATCTTTCTTTGAAATTTTAAAGAGAAGCTACAGGTTTACAAAAAAATTCTTGCACGAAATAGAGTTCTTATATACCACCCTGTTAACACCTTGCCTTGGTGTGGTACATTTGTTACAATTCCTGAAAACATTTTTATAGTTATATTCTTAAACATAGTCATTATTTACAATAAGGTTCACTGTCTTGTACAGTCTAAAGTTTTATTTTATTAATTTTATTCTAATACCATATATACAACTGGGAATTTTCCCATACAACCACATTCATGTCTATAATTCAAGATGTCAATTATATTCCAAATGTACTACCATCCCTACCATTATCAAAAATTTTCAATCAACCCAAACAGTTTGTATAATTTAATTATTAACTTCCCATTCCCTATCCCTATCTCAGTTCCTAGTAACCTATATTCTAGATTGTAAGACTATGAGTTTGAAAATTTTAATTATTTTATTTCAATGCTATTGTACAATATCTGTCCTTCTGTGTATGGCATATTTCACACAATGTGTCTTCAAGGTTCATCCATTTTGTCAGATGTATTACAAATCAATTCCTTTTTTACAGATGAAATATTGCATGTATATACCACATTTATTTATCTATTCATTGGTTGATGAGGATGTGGATTGTTTCCATCTTTTGGTAATTGTGAATATTTCCCCTTTGAACATCAGTGTGCAAATATCTGTTCAAATAATTGCTTTCAACTCTTTTGCATATATACCCTCAAGTATGAATGTTGGGTCATTTGCTAATTACATACTTAAACTCCTCAGTGGAATTTCCTTCTACTTTCTGAATGGGATGCTGCCTGATTTATGTATTACTCAATAAAGCTATGAGATGGTAATATGCTTTAAAATCAGGTAGTGAGAGACTTCCAGCATCATTCTTCTTATCATAGACATTTTGGGGTATACAGGGCCCCTTTACCACTCCAAATAAATTTGAAAACTGGTTTTTCCATTTCTGCAAAACATGCTCTTAGGATATTTATTGGGATTGTGTTGAATCTGTAAATCAGTTTGGGTAGATCTGAGATCTTAACAATATTTAATCTTCTAAGCCATGAACATGGAATATTCTCCTATATTTTAGGTCTTCTTCAGTTTCTTTTAGCAATGTTTTGTAGTTTTCTGACTACAGGTCCTTTATATCCCTGTTGAAGTTTATTGCTAAATATTTGGTTACTTTAATTGCTATAAAATGGAAATTTTTTCTCATTTCCTCCTTAGATTGCACATCAGTAGTGCATAGGAATGTATTGTTTCCACTTTGCTGAAATTGTTTATTAGTTTTTGTACCTTCATTGTGGATTTTCCAGAATTTTCTAGATATAGGATCATATCATCAGAGAATAGTGAAAGTTTTACTTCTTCCTTTCCTATTTGTGTGCCTTTTATTTCTTTATCTAGCATAATTGCTCTAGCTAGAACTTCTAGCACAGTATTAAAAACAGTGCTGGCATTAGTCATCCTTGTCTTGTTCATGACCTTTCACTCTTTCACTGTTGAGTATTGCTAGCTGTAGTGTTTTCATAAATGCACTTTACCTTATTGAGAAAGCTACCTTTTATTCCTACTTTTGGAATGTTTTTATCAAGAAAGGATACTGTATTTTGTCAAATGCCTTTTCTTCAATAATTGAGAGCATCATGTGATTTTTCTTCTTCAATTTATCAATGTCATTTATTACACTAATTGATTTTCTTGTGTTGAACCACCCTTGTATACCTGGGATAAAACCCACTTAATCGTGGTGTATAATTCTTTAATGTGCTTTTGGATTCGGCTTGCAAGTAATTTGTTGAGGATTTCTGCATCTACACTCATTAGAGATATTGGCCTGCAATTTTCTTTTTTCTCTAGTATTTTTTTCTGGTTTTGGTGTTAGGATGATGTTCAATTCAGAGAATGAGTTTATGAGTTTAGTAACATTTTTTCCTGTTCAATTTTTTTGGAAGAGTGTGAGCAAGATTGTTATTAGATAGTCTTTGCTTGATTGGTAGAATTCACAAGTGAAGGCTTCTAGTCCCTGGCTTTTTATCTTTTGGAGGTTTTTGATGACTGTTTCAATCTTTTCACTTGTGATTGGTTTGTTGAAGTCTTCTATCGCTTATAGCATCAATGTAGTTGGTTCATGTGTTTCTAGAAATTTGTGCATCTCATCTACATTGTCTAATTTTTGACATACAACTCTTCATAACATCCTCTTATGATCTCTATTATTTATGCGTGGTCAGTGGTAATGTACCCCTTGTCATTTATGATTTTTGTGTCCTTTTTTCATTTTTAATCCAGCTAAGAGTATTTTATTTTGTTGATCTCAAAGAAGCAAGTTTTGATTTTATTGATTCTATTTTTTGTTCTTGATTTCATTTATTTCTCCTCTGATCTTAATTATTTCTTTCCTTCAGCTTGGTTTATTATTAGCTTTCTGATCTTTTCCTAGTTCCTACAGGTGTGCAGTTATGTCTTCAACTTTAGTTCTTTCTTCTTTTTTAATGTGAGCATTGGGGGTTATAATTTCCCTCTCAGCACTGCATTTGTGGTGTCCCATAGGTTTTGATAAGTTGTGTTCTCATTTAATTCCCTTAAGATATTTGGTGAATTCTCTTGCAATTTCTTCTTTGATCTGATTACTTAAGATTGTGTTGTTTAATCTCCATATATTTATGTATCTTCCTTTTTTTCCCTCCATTATTGATTTCTAGCTTCATTCTGTTATACTCAGAGAAAGCTTTTTGTGTAATTTCAATCTTATAAAATTTACTGTCTTGTCTTTTGACTCAACAAATTGTCTATCTTGGAGAAGGATCCATGAGCACTTGAAAAGAATGTATATCCTGCTGTTTTGCAGTGCAATGCTCTATAGATATATGTTAAATCAACTTTATTTATCATATTATTCAAGCTCTCTGTTTCTTTATTGATCATCTAACCAGATTTTCTATCCAATACTGAAGGTGTTGGACTGAAGTCTCCAATGAATTTTTGTGAAGACATTTATTTCTCCCTTCAGTTTTGCAAGTGTGTGCCTCATGTATCTTGGGGCACTCAGGTTAGGTATATAAATATTTAGTATAGTTATTTCTTCTTGGGGAATCTCACCTTTTATTAAAATATAATGACCTTCATCCCTTATAACAGTTTTATATTTAAAATCTATTTTGTCTAATATTAGTATTGCTGCTTCAGCTCTTTTTTGTTACTATTTGCAAGGAATATCTTTTTCAACCTTTCACTTTTTGTATAATATACTTTTAAATTTTTTTAAATGATACTTAGATTATATAAATGTTAAATTAAAAATATGGGGTATTCCCAAGTTTCCCATTCCCTATACCTCACACATTTTGCCACATTACCAACATCCTTCATTAGTGTGGCATATTTGTTATAATTGATGAACAGAACCTTGTTGTGTCATTATGTCTGATGTGAGTCTCTTGTACACAACATATAGCTGGCTCATATTTTTTTTTATTCCTTGCTATCAGCCTATGTCTTTTGATTGAGGTGCCCAAGCCATTAACATTCAATGCTAATACCATAATGGCATTATTTACTTCATTTTGTTCTTTGGTTTTCTGTTGTCACATCTTAGCATTGTCTGTCTTTTTATCTTATAATTTACCCTTCTTAATACTTTTCATTTTTATACTCTTCTCCAAGTCTTTTGTCCTTGTTTATTCACTTCTTGCTGCAGCACTTCCTTTAGTATCGCTTGTAATTCTGATCTTTGGTAAGATATTCTATCAGTTTTTGTTTGTCTGTGAAGACTTTGAACTCACCTTCATTTTTTAATACTTTCTTATTTTTATAGATAATTTAGATTACATAAATGTTAAATAAAAAATCTAGGGGATTTCCATATGCCCCACTCCCTGCCCTTCCCACACTTTCCCACACTAACAACATCCTTCATTAGTGTGGTACACTTGTTACAGTTAAAACACATATTGGACCATTGCCACTAAGCATAGATTGTAGTTTACATTATATTTACATTCTGTCCTGCACAATTTTGTAAGTTATGATAAGATATATAATGGCCTGTATCCATCATTTAAATGTCATTCAGGACAATTCCAATGTCCTGAAAATGCCCCCCATGTTACACCTATTTTTTCCTCTCCCTCCCCTCAGAACCTTTAGTGGCTACTGCCTCCATATTAATGATAAAAGTTCTTCCATTTCCAAAATTAACAATAAGTCTACATTAGAATAGCAGTAAGTCTACTCTAGAGTATCATTCATATTTGCCAGATACAAAATTCTTTGGCTGGCAATTTTTCTCTTTCAGTACCTGAAATACATCATTCCACTTTCTTCTTGCTTCCATTGTTTCTGATGAGAGGCTGGCACTTAGTCTTATTGAGTTTCCCTTTCATGTGATGCTTTACTTTTCTCTCACTGTTTTCAGAATCCTCTATTTCTGGTATTTGTCATTCTGAATAGTAGGTGTTTCAGAGTAGGTCTATTCAGATTAATTCTGTTAGAGTGTGTTGTCTTTCTTAGATATTGATATTTATGTCTTTCATAAGGTTTGGGAAATTTTCATTCATTATTTCCTCAAACATTATTTCTGTTCCCTTTCTATTCTCTTCTCCTTTGGGCACACTGATCATATACACGTTTGTGCATTTTGCATTGTCATCTATTCCCTGAGATACTGCTCCATTTTTTACATTCTCTTCTCTTTCTGGTCTCCTGTCTTTTCCAGTTTGATGTTCTGTCTTTGAAATCACTAATTCTGTGTTTGGGTAATTTGAATCTGCCTTTATGTACCTGTAATGCATTTTTAATCTCATCAATTGTGTCTTTAATTCCCGTATGGTCATTTTACTTTACTTTGAAGGCTTTCAGATTGTTCTTTATGCACACAAAGTTTCTTCTTAATATTCTTTATGTCTTTAGTCACATTTTATTTAAATTCTTTGAGTTGAATCAGGAGATTTTTGTGATTATCATTGGTTAATTGTTTTAAATCTTGTATCTCTTCAGGGTATTTTGCTTGTTCCTTTGCCTGGACCATTTCTTCTTGTTTTTTACTATGGCTCATAATTTTTTGCTGATGTCTAGGCACATGAATATGTTGGTTAATTTACCCTGATGGCCAATTTCTCTATCTTGTCTAATGGTTTTTTCTTTACAGTTCTTCTTTGATATTTCATTAAATTTATTATAAGTCTTTAGAATTGCCCAGCTTAAGTTATTAAAATTGGAGCAGGGACTCACTAAGGAGCCACCAAGTTTCTCCCCGGAGTTTGGGTTAAGAGAGTTCTAAAAGCAGTTTTACTCCATGCAATTTCAAGACCAGCCAGCAGATGGCACTCATCAGTACACCTTTCCATGGAGGTGCTTCTTTAAACCTCCAGTTTCCTATGTTTTGGTCTGGCAAGAGTTGATTCAAAGTGGGATCTCCTGGCAGAATCCACTGAAGAGACTCCCTGGCACTCCCTCTCTTTCCCCTTGTAACAGTTGACAGGGAGGAAAATGTCTCTTCTCTCCCAATTGGCTCCAGGGATTTTATCCCAGCTTAGTATCTTGGGAATGGGGGAGATGAATCCTTCCTGGCCACTGCAGGGGTTTGGAAACTCATATTTGTTGTTTTGGCTTCTTTGTGTCTCTGTCTCTGATCCTCTTGGGAATTGTGTGGCACTGTCCTGGCCTGCTGGCCCCAAAGCAGGTCCCTCAGACAGATTTTGCCCTTTCTCCATTATTTTTGTGATAGAGTTTAGCCCTGTCTGCCTACACTGATGCTATGATCCCAAAACCACCTAAGAATTGATTTTAATATGTTTCTTCTCATCTGTACTATAGCCTTTCATAAATGCGTCTCATAAAGTGTAGAAAACTTTTTTTTAAAATATTAAGAACTTTATCCATTTCTTCCTGTCTTCTTTCTGTTGAGGATACATTTTTTCTTTCAGCTGATCTTTTATACCTTGTATATAATAATGCTTTTCAATTACCATCAAGTTTCCTTTGTCTAGTCTTTTTAACTTTTATATTTAACATTTTTACCCAGCTGGAACAAATTGTGTACAATATGTAGAGTGGATTTAATTTCTTTTTCCACTGTGATATTTGGCAAGTTTTTCCACTAGCGGTTATTATATATTTCTTCATTGTTTTATTACTCTTAAACTTGCTGTTGAGTGTGAATAGCATACTTTAAGGATTAGAAGGGCCAAGATCCCCTTGTTCTTTTCCTAAGTTAATAATAATATCTATGTTTGCTTATTTTCCTAAATGCAATTTATCACAAGTCTATCAAATTGCATAAATATTCCAGTTGGAATATTAAAAGGAATTGTAATAAATCTACATACTAATGCCTCACATTGACATTCCTTTGGTTGTCATTTCACACACACGATCTAACAATAATTCTTTGAAGAATATTTCAATTTTACACATGGTGAAATTGAAGCTCAATTGGTAAGTAGAGAAGAAAGGGCAAACATTCTGGTTTTGGGATTCCCCATTTGTATTTTCCTATTTTATTAGGATGTCTCTCATGGAAGCATGATCATCTTTAAAATTTAGCTCCTCTAACTTGTAGCAGTATGCTTCTATTTAAGGATCTTTCTTAATTTATCCCAATGTAGCTTTATAACATTCTATAAATTGCTCATGTAAATTAACATCCATTTTTAAAATAGCTTGCCATTGTTCAAATCAAAAATATGATTTTAAAAATCTTTATATAACTTTTTGAGTTAGTCTTTTATTGTATTGTATTTACATGATACCACTGGTTTTGCTAGTTGTTAATAGATTTACCATATAGTTGTTAATAGAGTTACCATATAAAAAAATGTACATTTCCAGAGGAAAAGCAGTATTCATACAAATGTGCTTCACTGTTCTTCCTTATCAGTTTTACTTACAATTACTGTTGCTTCGCAATGGAAGCTTCCTCAATTATACATAAATAAAAATCATTGCCAAGATTGCTTAGTTGCTCCCTGAGAAGTAGTTCTTGTGTTTTCCCAATTGTAATATTATTTCTTAGTTTTAAGGAATTACTTAACACAGTTATTGGAAAGCTTATGCAATCTTTAGCAGAGGTAATTAAATCAAAGTTGAATGGTGAATTTCATTGGCACTTTTAAAGTTATCTGTTAATATTTAGGACTTTTATCACTTGTTCTGTTGATGTTGCTTTTACAGTTGTTCTGTTGAACACCATCCTTGTAATCCTTAGTCATAGTAGTTATTTTCATTTGTTGCTGCAATGCTTGTCAGTATTTTCTTCTGCATTCTGCATAAGTGTTCAGACTGAGACCCTTTTAAAAATCTGCTTGACTTTCAGTATGGGGGCCATGTTTACCTCAAAATGCAACTGATAGTATATCATCTTTTATTATATATATCTAGTTATTCACTTTTGAACATTTGAAAAAGTTCATGAATAAGACCATAAGGGTCAAAGTCCAAATCAGCAGAAAATTATACTAGATTATAATATTTCCTAAATTTTTAGATGCATTTTAGTTGTTATAATTATTCTCATTTGTAATTTTATTTTGCAGTCATTTAAAAAGTAATGTAGGATTGTGGGAACATGGCCAATACGGTAGGCAAGTAACCTCAACGCTCACTAAAACAACCAAGAGGGAGCCAATGGCTGCCTTGGGGACATGCTTTGGAGTATAGCAGACCAAAACATTGTTTCTCAACTCCCAGTAGATTCAGAGACAGAGAGGAAGAGGCTGAAACAGCAAGGTGTGTGTTATTGATCTTCCTGGCTGCTGAGAAGGGCTCCCCTCCCTCACCTCTGAGATATTGAATGAGGGTAAATCTCCTGGCAAATTGCATCTGACCAAGAGGAGAACAGACTTCTTCCTCCCTGCCAGCTACTTAAGATATATAGAAAGTGGGAGGGTCATCTAGGAGGGTATTGGAAATATAAGGAAGCTGAAGAAAAATCTTGGATTTCTCACTTCTGTGCCTGGAATTGGCACACATACCCCACCCTCAGGACAAAGAGCCTAGTTGAAGTCATTGGCTCCCTCCTACAAAAGTAGTGTGATGGCAAACTCCCTGGGAGGAAGAGGAGTCTGGGAGGGTAAAGAGTGGTTACTTTGTGGTTACTTTAGTCAGCTGAGCCCCCTTGGGTATCAGAAGGGATGCTGATGAGACAGAGATAAGGGAGGGG